>REGM01000251.1:250680-326399 GCA_004194415.1 Aurelia aurita | reverse complement strand
TTTGGCTATGCGTTTGTGTACCCTATCTAAAACAATAGGGGACACTTTCGCATAACCAATTTTTGCTATGCGTTTGTGTACCAGGACACTTTCGCATACGAGAATTTGGCTATGCGTTTGTGTACCAAAACATATTTGCATACGAGAATTTGGCTATGGGTTTGTGTACCCTATGTAAAACAATGGGGGACACTTTCGCATAAGCAATTTTTTGCTATGAGTTTGTGTACCAGGACATATTCGCATACGAGAATTTGGCTATGGGTTTGTGTACCCTATCTTAAACAGTGGGGGACACTTTCGCATAACAAATTTTTGCTATGCGTTTGTGTACCCGGACACTTTTGCATACGAGAATTTGGCTATGCTTTTGTGTACCCTTCATAAAACAATGGGGGACACTTTTGCATATGAGAATTTGGCTATGGGTTTGTGTACCCTATGTAAAACAATGGGGGACACTTTCGCATAAGCAATTTTTGCTGGGTACCTGGACACTTTCGCATATGAGAGTTTGGCTATGCGTTTGTGTACCCTATCTAAAACAATAGGGGACACTTTCGCATAAGCAATTTTTGCTATGCGTTTGTGTACCAGGACACTTTCGCATATGAGAATTTGGCTATGCGTTTGTGTACCCTATGAAAAACAATGAGGGACACTTTCGCATAACCAAATTTTGCTTTGCGTTTGTGTACCCGGACACTTTTGCATACGAGAATTTGGCTATGCTTTTGTGTACCCTTCATAAAACAATGGGGGACACTTTCGCATAACCAATTTTTGCTATTTGTTTGTGTACCAGGACACTTTCACATACGAGAAATTGGCTTCATCATCATCATCATCATCATTACTTTATTTACAGTAGGCGAGAATTAATTATTGCTAAATTTACAGCTAATTTAAGCCTACTCTACAATTAGCGTTTGTGTACCCTATCTTAAACAATGGGGGACACTTTCGCATAACAAAATTTTGCTATGCGTTTGTGTACCAGGACACTTTCGCATACGAGAATTTGGCTATGCGTTTGTGTACCCTATCTAAAACAATAGGGGACACTTTCGCATAAGCAATTTTTGCTTTTGTGTGCCAGGAGACTTTCGCATACGAGAATTTGGCTATGCATTTGTGTACCCTATTTAGCAATTTTTGCTATGCGTTTGTGTACCGGGACATATTCGCATACGAGAATTTTGCTATGGGTTTGTGTACCCTATCTTAAACAATGTGGGACACTTTCGCATAACAAATTTTTGCTATGCGTTAGTGTACCAGGACACTTTCGCACACGAGAATTTTTCGATGCGTTTGTGTACCCTTTGCAAAGTTTGTCTTAGAACGCCTCTCCCAATATCGTTCCAGCATTNTTAGCAATTTTTGCTATGCGTTTGTGGACCGGGACATATTCGCATACGAGAATTTTGCTATGGGTTTGTGTACCCTATCTTAAACAATGTGGGACACTTTCGCATAACAAATTTTTGCTATGCGTTAGTGTACCAGGACACTTTCGCACACGAGAATTTTTCGATGCGTTTGTGTACCCTTTGCAAAGTTTGTCTTAGAACGCCTCTCCCAATATCGTTCCAGCATTCTTAGAAACCTAAAACCTTCTAACCGTACCAAGCCTTTACCCTTTACCCAACCATACCATCCTCTCCTGGCTTGTCAAGATCTCAAGGACGATCTCTTGACAGATCTATTCTCTGCTCCTCCGCAAATAGCAGCCATTATTGGCCTCACAGCAACACATTTCGGCAGCAGTTGTTGCTGCTGTTTTGTTGCGCTTGTTGGTTTGGTACTGTGCAAGATCCCGAAAAATGTCGACAACGTTTTGAGGACAAAAAATAGTGGGCATTAAAATTGTGATGGCAAGCGGTAAAATACAATTCATTGGCATGAAGGACCTTCGAGAGAAGCTCAATGGTTCAACGAAGAATTCGAAGTCATCCGAAAAGAAACCAGCTCAAAAATATAGCAGCACAAGCGATGAAGATTCTGAACATGAATCGGCACACAGTCACCACAGCCGCAGAAAATCGGGCCTAAGCAAGGAGAAGGAACGTCATCGTGATGTATCAGATTCTGACAGCGATGGTGAAAGAAATTCTGAAAAAAAGAAAATTTTATCCGGGATTACACAACACGAGTTTTTCGATAAAGATGAAATTGAAGAAATTGAAGCAAAAATTGACGGGGTTGTAAAGAAAGCTGACAAAGGACATTATAAAGAACGTACTGTAGACCGTGCACCCCTGCGTGTGAAATATTTTTTTGGAGAGGGGTACACATATGGAAAACAAATGTCTGAACGAGGTCCAGGCAAAGAGAAATTATATCCCAAAGGAGAAATTGATGATATTCCTAGCTGGATTCATAAATTGGTTATAAAGCCATTTGTCAAAGCAGGGATTGTTGAAGAGGACTTTGTGGACAGTGTAGTCATCAATGATTACCAACCGGGGGGGTGTATTGTGTCCCATGTGGATCCACTCCACATTTTTGAAAGGCCAATTATTTCAGTGTCCTTTTTCAGCAATTGTGCATTGTCTTTTGGCTGCAAGTTTTCATTTAATCCAATTCGTACATCTAAGCCGCTCGCTTCAATTCCGCTAGACGTTGGCTGTGTAACATTGTTAAGGTGGGCATCACATATTTTCTCTTTTCACATCAGATAAAGGACCCATTTTAATTTTGACCAGAAGTGGGATTCTAGATGATGTCAATAAAGAGAACTTTTAGGCACTTGTACAACACCATATCTCTGCACTTGTTTGTCTCGTTGACTTAAAAATAACACCGTTTTTTTCTAGCTGTTTTTTCTGAGAAATTTCACTCATATTTGTGAACTTGGCTGTTGTTGTCAGCTATTTTATGAAATTCATATAATTTTTAAAAACCTGGCAATTTTTTGTGAATGTTTTTTATGTGACTTTCTTAATTTTCAGTGGCTATGCAGCAGACAATGTAACACATTGTATAAGACCTCAAGATACAGTCCGAAGAAGAGGTGTCATCATTCTTAGAAGGTAAATATATTTACAATATTTATTTCTTATCAATCTTTATTATTAAATTTGTCATTCACAGAATTTCAAAAGTTGATTTGGTAGAAAATGCTTGTTTATAATTTGTAATATGTCTATCAAATATATTAGAGTTAGACAATGGACCTACACATATTTTTTTATGTAAGAAACTGCTTATAAGAAACTCAACTCTCAGATCGCCAAAAAGTTAAGAAACTCCAGTACTGGGAAAAAATTAGTTAAAAAACTATTTATTTTAGTCAAGGAAATCCTTTGCATAGTTTTACTTTACTTTCACTTGTTTCCTGTATCAGATTACTTGGAATGGTAGTTGAGTAATGTCTAAACATTGGAAAGGCTTCAAAAACGTCATTTGGAAATGTTCACGAGGGCACAGGAAGTAAACATGAAGATTGTTATGGAAGTCGCAAGAAACTCATAAGAAACTCTGAGTACTGAAAATCTGATAATTTTAAGAAACTTTCAGTACTGGCTAAAATTCTTAGTTTCTTATAAAAAAACTTCTATATCAGGAATAACAAAATATTTGATCCAGAAGTGCTGGCATTTTGCCATTTTCCAAATATGTTGCAGCTGTCCAAAATGTGTGGTAAATAGCATTTTATTTATTTTATGGGTTTGGTTTTTAATCAATATTAAAATTGGGTTAATTGGGTATTTAATGATTAAATGCAGCATACATGAAGATTTATATTTTTCTTCAAAGGGTGAAGAGAGATGCTCCTCGCCTAACATATACACCAGAAATGCCAAGACAGCAAAGAAGGTCATCATATCCTCAGAAAGAAAATAGGGAATCAAAACCGAGGAAAAGAAGCAGCATGCCATATTTTGAGCATGATGACAGAGGCAATAGCAGTGACGAGGGTGGAAAATCTAAGAGAAGTCGCAGATCATAAACATCATATGTTAATGGCATGTTTGAAGCCAAGGAGATCTTCTTCCAGTTGACTTGCAAATAGGTGTTTTCTTGGGCAGAACAATGAAATATGAAAATGCTGTTATATTTTATCCTGGAATGTATAATGCTATTTTATTGTCCACAGTGTCGTGTCTATGTTTAACTTGTATTGTACTGGTGCTTTTCTGATATAACAAAAATTTGTTGTGTAATCAACTAAGCTAGGTTGCTTTAAAAAGGTAGATAATATACTGCTTAGGTAGATAATATAGGTTGCTTTAGTATCAGCCAATTGCGCTTATAGTGCGTTGTGTGAAACCAACTTTAATTCAGAGCCAACCAGATGATTAAATTCGGCTCATAATTCGCTAGACTGAGCTAATTATCTCCACATTATCAATCTAGAAATTTTCAAAAGACTAATAAAACAAATTACTATTCCATGCTCCTGCAAATTATGCACCCAGTATATACCAAATCTGGGATACATCACATAGATTATCGTATTTCTCATTTTAGTTTACAAACATATATGTATGTATATATATATATATATATTTTTTCTTTTTCGTTGTTGCTGTTCTGTTAGTTGGTATTAATTAGCTGATTGTATTTATTTATGATTAAAGCTAGAATATGTATCCAACGTTAAATAAAGTATCAAAAAAAAAAAAAAAAAAAAAAATAATATACTGTAGATCCGTTTTAAATTTATACTTTAATGTTACAGTTTGTTTCCTCATCATATCAAAAGTTCCGTTACAGTTCAATAGTGCATTATTCATGTTTTTCTGCAAACTTTCTTCAACATTTGTAAGGCCATATTCTTAAATTAGTGGTCAAGCTCAACAAAAAATATTAGGATTATTACAAAAAAGAAATAAGACAGAAATTAACGTATTTTTCACTCTTCGGTCAATATTTAAAACAAAGGTAGAATCTCTTTTTGGTTCAATACATTTAATTCAAGCAATGGTTTCTAAAGTTCAGAGAAATTCATCTTCAAATCCTTGGTGTTACTTTTCTGCAGTCCACATCCTCTTATTTAAGATTTTTAGCAGGCTAGTGATACTTTCTGTGTCTTGAATGTTCTGAAAAAGAAAATTAAGAATTATTAGTTCATTGTCAAGAAAGTTGATATCTACACAACAGTTTTGCAGCCTTATAACTGAGACCACATGTAGGTTTGAACATTATGTAAATTTCAGAAGGATCTGCACACAAACAGAAATTTGATGATAAAAATCTGGTATATTTCTGTGATGATGTCGCTCCAGTCCAGTTGTAGAAAGTTTTTCGTTTTGAGCGAGTGGTATTATTAGACTGGTTTTACCAAGTCCAAGATCTTCCAAGTTTATAAAGCTCCAAAATATGTCCTTAAGATTGCGTGAAGCATCTCTGAAATCTGAAAAATAAAATCTCCAATTTACAAACGAATGGGAGAAGATGGTGAACGTACTCAGATGTGGATATTCGACGTAATAATTCAGCACCATACATAGGCCAACTGCATGCCAAAACGGTGTCATGCGTGCATTCTTGCATGTTATGTATTTAGCACGGTATCTAGCACCTGCTCTACCAATTGTATCAACTGCAGTTGTTATTGAGAAGTTCTTAGCGACGAATGAGCCGACATTTCGCAGTGAAACTTCTCCAAACGTCGCCATTTTGTCTTCAGTTTCTTTGAGAAGAGAGTGGCTTAGCTTCCCACAATGCAATTCTACAGAAGTATTAAAGCTTCAACTTACTACCTGAGTCTTTTATTTCTAGTTTATTTTGAATTGAATTGTAATCATTTCGCTGCTACTAAAATCCATAAACGTGTCAAAAAATGATTTAGGTAGTAAGTCTGATAAGAACTGCGAAGAGCCTCTCATTCGTTCTAAACACAGGGAAACAAGAGTGAATTCTTTCTTGTTTTCATTCTTTCAAAATGGAGGACTTTTTGTATGTTCTTGTTTGTATTATTGCAGTAATTCAATCGATTTTGGCCATCACAGTAATATCATGCCTGGTTTTTAGGCTCAAGAAATCAAAAAGAGTTTGCGTTTTGGTTGTTGGGGATATCGGAAGAAGTCCAAGGATGCAGAATCACGTTTTGTCATTGACACAAGCTGGGTTTCTTGTCGACTTGGTTGGCCTTCCTGGTAAAGAAACCAACTTCTTAATCTGTTGATTTAAAATTCAGTGATAAATAAATACCATTACAATATTAGAGAGTAAATAAATACAACAATAAAGCAAGAATCCAAGGTACAAACAGACCGGTTTCCCTTTTTGATGCATGACAGATGAGATGAGGCTTGCTTGAGCAAAATAAATGTTAAAAAGGTTTCAATGTTCTTTTTTCTTAACTATCCAGACACTTTTCAAGCATTCCAGTCCTTTTTACAAAGAGAATTTGCATGCCAGCCAGATGGCCAGACTGGAAACTTCACACTAAGCACCAAAGATCTTTGTTGCTGCACAATTTCAGCGTAAATAGAACAGGTATCAAGTGAAAACAAAAGGACAATTAAGATAAAACAAGAGAACTGCATGCAATCAAGTGCAAATTGCACAAAATAGATCACATAGTCTTGGTGTGGATTTTTTATTAAAGTTTCCATTCTGGGATAATTACCTAAAATTGCTAAGTTCTTTGAGTAGAAAAAATAATTTGAATCAAGGAGAATGTGCTCCTTTGTATTTACATCTGATAAAACTTTTATATTTATTTCCCGTTCCTCAGGTTCTGCCCTAATACCTGAACTTCAAGAAAATGAGAATATTGACATTCATTATCTGCAAAACCCACCAAAAGCAATCAATGGTGAGACCTTTCGATTTATAATTAAATTTTTGTCATTACGTGTTTTGAAAAGTGTTACCATGAATGCTTTGTAGCAAATTTGAGTCTGAGGTAAATGTGGCATAATTCATTCTCTGATGATAGTGTCAGTCAGTCTCTGTGATATTCTTTAGACACCATAGGAGAAAGCATATTTTAATGCAAGGTTACTGATGAATGGATCAAATGAATTTTGAAATCCATGTTCTTTTTTGCAGGTCTTCCAAAGAGACACTTTCTGGTTATAAAAGCAATCTTTCAGGCTATTGATTTGCTGTATATTCTTATTGTGAAAATGGAAAAGTGTAGTCACATTTTGGTTCAGGTATACCCTATTGACAGGATTTTTAGAAAATATTCCATCAGAATTGACCTTGATGTCTCTATAAAAGATGTTAGCAAATAGATCTGAAGAGTCATACCCTATAATAGAATCAAATAGTTAAATTGTATTAATCTCCTTGAAGTTTTTCTCCCCAACTAAGATAGGATTGTTATCACAATCTGCAAACTGTTATGTTGGTTTATCAGACCATGGCTGAGAATGGTTGATAAATTCAGTGGATTGACTGGAAATGCTTGTTAAAAATTCATTGACTCACCAGAAGGTTCCCTTGGATTTTTCTTGTTTGGTTTTTTCTTGGTGAGATAATGAAATATTCACTGTTTTTCATCTTAATTTTTCCAGAATCCACCCACTATTCCCACACTTGCAATAACTTGGTTGATTTGTGGTCTCAAGGGCAGTTCTTTTGTAATTGATTGGCATAATTATGGATATTCAATACTTGCAATGAATTTGAAAAGTCAGATTAATCCACTTGTCAAATTTGCTACCTGGTAAGTAGAAATCATTTTCATCATTTTGTGATTTTATTCTAATTTGGAAATTTGGTAAAAATTTGGCATGTAGATTAAGTGATTTTATTTTCTACCTACAAACGTTTTGGTGCTAGATCTCAAAATTTGTTACCTCCTTTTCTTCTTTTTTCTATTTCCAAAAGTAAAAAAATGGATTTAGTAGAAAGTCCCTTTTAAATCTTTTTTTCTAGGTTTGAATGGTTCTTTGGTGCTAGATCCCATGGAAATTTCTGTGTGACAAAAGCAATGCAGAAGGATCTCAAAGAACGATGGGATATCAGGTATATAATAAATGAAATATCTCTATCAAATTCTGATCATGTTTCTTCACATAATTTATTACCAATTACTGATAAATTAAATTTTTTCCTAAATTGTTATCTTGAGGAAATGTTCACTGGGAGCCCCTCTATAAGCATGGTATTTACCATCTGTTACTCAGTAAATTTTCTGATATCAGCTTTATTCATCACATTAATGAACAATTTAGATAGTAACATTTATTTATGTTATGTTATCTTACCCATTCAGTGCATCAGTATTATATGACAGACCCGTTGCTAGATATCAACAAACATCTGTAGAAGAAAAACACCAGGTATAGTTGCCGTGCCTACTTAAAGTAATTGATGACATAATGTTTTTATAACATGTTTTTCCATAAACCTTCGTCTTTTACTTCTGACTAAACACTGATTTTTTTTAAGACCTTTAGTTTTGTCTTACTGACCAATCCAGATTTTTCATCCTTCCTCTTTCAGCTCTTCAAAAGGCTTTCAGAACTTTATGAAGATGCTTTTGGTAGTAGGTGAGATGACCCTATTTTTCTGTAAACCTATACTTGCAAGATGCACGAGATACCATGTCAAATTTCGCCTGTGAAATACAGAAAATAAGACCAATCTCAATTAATAAGTGAAACGAGCTGCCAAAATTCTTTTATAACCGCAGAAGAATCTGTGAAACTTATCCGAAACCAGTAAAAAAAATGAAAAATTTAGCAAAAGACGCTACAGTTTATTTTTATCATGATATCCTTCAATTTATCCATGAAGGTTTTAGATTATCCTTCCCCCTCTTATTTTCCAATTTGAAACGTTTTTCATTTTGCTTTCTTCTTTCAAGTAGACCATACCTGATCTAATATATTTCTTCGCTATTTTCCCGTCTATTCGGAAGCATCCATGTCGCAGGGTCTCCTTCAGAATTGTTGTCTCTTCTGCAATAGCCTATCGGCTGTGTTAAAAAATATGTCTCCTTTCATCTCAAGATGATTATTTTGCTTGCAACTTGTGATTTTTGTTTCAGGGGCAGCTCTGATAACGGCGTAGAGGTCACTGCGTTTACATCAAAGGGAGATGTCGTTCGTTCCAATAATGATAGGCCCGTTTTACTAATAAGCAGTACAAGTTGGACTGGTAACTTTTAATGCCTGTTATTTTAACATTTTCATCGTAACGTTGAGGGAAGTTCCTTTATGACTAAAAAAGTATTTTATTTTACCCATTTTTTTGCTATGTTGTAATCTTGCAAGATACTGACTCTGTCAAAAAATCAAAAAAATTTCTAGCCTACTTTGTGTTGTTTTTAAAACAAGAAAAGATCTTATTCAAAATTCAATGCGATTTTGTATAAATTGTAGAAGTTTTAGAGAAGATTACACGAAATTTTAAGTCAGTAAATAAATATTCTATTTCAGTAATACCAATTAATCATTTTAAACGTAACAGCTTGTATCAGGTTGTTTTCTTTGTTCATAGCGAAGACATTGAGCTATCACGACTTGCAGTTCACCTAAAACCTTTGCTTATATTGTTTTAGATTGTAATCTTTCACTATTTTACAGAGGATGAAGACTTTGGCATACTGCTAGCTGCTCTTGAAGGTAACTTTTTATTTCTTCAAAATAGTGCTTCCTTTTGTAGTATCAAAACGGTTTTTTTCTGCAGGTAAATTTTTTACCTCCTGAACTCAAACGATCATCAACTTAATCGAGGTAAATGATTCTTTTTTATTTCATGTTTCTTTCTTCTTAGAATACGAAATACGCAAGAACATGGATGAATCTTTACCTAAAATTGTTTGTGTAATAACAGGTATGAAATTTTCTCTCTGCTTAACTATAGAATTTATCTGTGTTCATGCTTTAATTGCTATTATGTTCCCTGCGCCACCCAAACGCTCTGGCGTTAACAATGATAGTACCAAGAACTTCTTTTATCAATGCATTAATCTGTCTGTGCAGCTGTTTAGTATCTGCATGCCTCAAGCCATTTTTATGGTCAGTATCATGAACTGATGCTGTTAACTTTTGACTATGAACAAAAGACAGACGTCTCCTTGCCTTTCTTTGTATTAAATTTGTTCAGATGAACCAGCACGAATTATATTTAGGCCTTTCCGTGTGGTCTTTGTAATATTTCATTCATTTTCATATCAATGGCTTGCTACACTAATATCAATGAANCTTTAATTGCTATTATGTTCCCTGCGCCACCCAAACGCTCTGGCGTTAACAATGATAGTACCAAGAACTTCTTTTATCAATGCATTAATCTGTCTGTGCAGCTGTTTAGTATCTGCATGCCTCAAGCCATTTTTATGGTCAGTATCATGAACTGATGCTGTTAACTTTTGACTATGAACAAAAGACAGACGTCTCCTTGCCTTTCTTTGTATTAAATTTGTTCAGATGAACCAGCACGAATTATATTTAGGCCTTTCCGTGTGGTCTTTGTAATATTTCATTCATTTTCATATCAATGGCTTGCTACACTAATATCAATGAACGTCCTCGTCCAGTAGGCAGAAAATATTGCTACATTGTTGCAAAATAGCCAATAAATAGAATCTGTAGGAATATGTATCTTAGTAACATCAAACTCATAGTCTGTTATTTCATCGTTTTCCAGGAAAAGGTCCTTTGAAAGATCATTATACGGACAAAATCGAACACTTGAAATTGCAAAATGTGAAATTCGTTACCCCCTGGCTATCATCTGAAGATTATCAACTAATGATTGGTTCGTATCTGAAATACACATTTTTGCAACGTAGGGAAAGGATCCGAATGAGCGATTCACTTTGATTCACTCTATTCTTGGAGCGATATCTTTCCCGATGATTTGCCTAAGTTCAATTCAATTCAACCACGATTCCACCTTTCTGGTTACTATATATCCCTTTGTACAACTAGTCAGTCGCAGTCAGTTCACGTAAATGGAACGTAATAGTGAAAGTACATGGCTGTGAAGCTACAGATCCCAGATCCCATCATGGTCACTGTGCTACAGATCCCAGATCCCATCATGGTCACTGTGCTACAGATCCCAGATCCCATCATGGTCACTGTCTTATTATTTCTCACGATATTAAATATCAGTAAATATTTTTAGCTGATTTCAAGTGGGTTTCAAGTCAGCCATGACAGTTTCTGTGATATTTTGCATGTAAGTCAACTTTAGTGTGTGACATAGAAAAGAAACCTGCCATTCGATAACATTTTGACATTGAGCATTTAAGATAATTTATTTTTTGTATTTTCGCGAAATATTTTTTCTCTCACTGAGGCTTTTTCAAATTTAACTTCAAATCAGCCATACTAATTGTTTATGAATGAAATTGTTGAAAAGATATGGTTCCCCTATGGAATTGGTAGGGCCCAGTCCCCTTCCCGGCCGGTCAGATACCAGCCACGCCTCCCACTCACGTGTTAATTTTCAGCACATGATCTGAGTATAATATCTTTTCAACAGAAATGTTTCAACTTCTTGTTTGGTTGACTTCCTTATTTGACTTCATTTTTTCAGGTTCGGCCGATCTTGGGGTTTGTTTACATACGTCATCATCTGGCCTAGATCTCCCAATGAAGGTATTTAACAGATCCATCAAAATACAAGCATGGATATAATTTCTTTCCTACTTGCACCCTAAAAATCGCCAACCCTCTCCGCCGTCAATACAGTTACTTGCATTGCTAGTCTTCTCTAACTAAACAGTCTAAGCGTACCATTTTCATTATTCTAAGTTTGACTCTAAAAATATGCCCGCTAAATTTTGAAGCAAAAACGGTTCATTCGAAATTGCATGTATTGAACAGAGTCAAATAGAGCGTAAAGTGGACAATTCATATCTTTTCCTTCTCATTCGTGTACTACGTATCTATTTAGCCGTTGCCAATCTTACAAGAAATACAGGACAAATAGTTCCACTTCTAAAGCAATTTAAAATTGAAGCTATTCAACATAACATAATTTCTCATTCTTCAAGGTTGTTGATATGTTTAGCTGTGGTGTTCCTGTTTGTGCCGTTGGATTTCAATGGTAAGCAAACGGTCCCTTGCAAATTGTCACCTTTCAAGTCAGCATTTCTCAAAATCCTTTTCAGACTGTGCATTATTTTTTAAATTGTTTTATGTTTAGTTTAGGTCATATGTTGAGTCGCCATCTTTCAAGAGTAAATCGATAAATTTGCACAATTGAATTTTAATAAATGTGTAGTTTGACTTGCATGAAATTTGGCTGACAAGAATTTGTGCTCCATTGTTAATGTCCCTTTGTTAACGTCTAAAGATTTAAAATTTCATTTACTGCATGATTATTTCTTGACAGTCTTGAAGAACTCTTGGTTGATGACGTCAATGGAAGGATCTTTTCGACAGAAATGCAGCTAGCAGGACAGTTAGAGGTCAGCTTTACCATACACGTATTTTTCTTTATGAGAAACTCAACTCTCTGATCTATAACAAATTAAGAAACTTCCGTGCTGTGCTGGGAAAAATTTTTAGTTTCTTTAAAAAACGCATCCTTCTGTTTTTTCTCCATTGGACGTTACACAAAGATGGATTGTTTGATCCCCAGAATATTGCCACAAATGGGTGGGGTCTAGTTATTTTTATTTTGTTTCAAGCCTTTCTCAGACAACTGTACAACTTTAATGCCTATTGGGTAACAAAGCGATGCCGTGTGGCTTTTAGCTAAAGATATCAACTAACCGTCCGGATGAAGGTTATTGCTTTTCTTGTGGTTTTCTGTTCATTTTTCTAATATTAACTTATCCAATGAAGTCTGGTTTGAAACGCATCCTGTTGTGAGTTTCGAATGGTCAGTATTGGGTAAATGCTGAAAATAGAGTCTATTGCATGTCCAGTTATTAAAATGCAAAAATGAGCACAATAAAGCAAATATGATATCTCGTTGCTAATGTCTAACAAGTATCAGATAGATACCAAAAAAGCTGGGAAATACGAAGGCCATTAATTTTCAAATACCTACTGACTGAGTTCAAGGTTTAAGAGAGAAAAAATGGGAGCAGCAAAAATGCCCATAGTGGAATTCGAACGCACGATCATAACAAAGCTTTTCTTTTTCTAGAATCTTCTCCGTGGATTTCCAAAGAATCAAGAAATATTAGATAGATACAGAGAAAATTTGAAAGCATTTCAAAATTCAAGATGGGATGTACAATGGGATGCTATTGCAAAACCTGTCTTCTGCAATTAGGATTTTTCAACAAATGGTAATTTTCTAAATTTTAGATTTAATTTCTTTGTAGATTAACAGCCTCAAAATTGTTGGCTCTTTGTTTCATCTTTGCCTTTCGTTTTGGATCCTACTACCTTCATAATGAATTCTCTTTAAATTTTGACGACCATAGAACACCGAAGCATTTGAGATTATCGTTGTCTTGAAAGTGACGCATTTTAAAAGAAAACTGTGGTCAGTTTTCTGCTTTCTGCTTTGGTTGAAATTAGATACCGTCGTAGCTGGATTCTTATTTTGACCAAAAGTTACGAAAAATACCATTCTGGTAACTTAAGATCATTGAACTCCGAGCTGGTTGGTCACCCCTTCCAAAAGAATCCTTCTTCAGAAATGGTGCTTGCTAACGTAAGTCTGCCATACAGTCAAGGACATGATAGTTGTTAAAGACCTCCCTCATGTATTTGAGATTTAAGGAACATGTCATTTGACAAATTTTATTCAGGAAGTCAAGAAGCTCAATCCTGCCATCTTTCTATTTAGCAGTTCATAATTTAGGAGAAAGACAGCCTTTGGTGCTGCAAAATTGCTGTTTAAACATTGTTCAGCAAGGTGTTTTTAATTTTGTTTTCCAATCTTTTTTTTTAAGTCCTTTCGCACTTTGCAGACACAACAAAATAAATGAGAATATTTTATGATCAGTCAAGACAAGACACAGGATCTCAGATTGCAATAAGTAACTGAAATGACGTATCTCTGACTAATCTCAAAGCGCATACAACGTAACGTTGGATCATTAATTTCTTGTTTTATTGAAGTAAGATTATAAAGTAATGATAGACAAGTATAAAATCATAAATAATAGAAACGAAATAAATGAAAAAGAAGCTAAATGATTGATTGAGAAATCGTGTCGTGTTTTAGACTTTGTTAACCATTTCTATCCATCGCATATATGACGTAATTAAATTTATTAATCTAATGATGCTTGCAAAACTTTGAATTTTTCATACCCCATCCACACTGAAGACCCAAGCAAATTTGAAGATTTGTTCGAGCAAATGTGAGGATGTGTCGATATTGGAGATCTACGGTTATCCGTTTGTTTTCGATTAAACTTGTCTATGCTTGTCCTTGCCTGTTTAGTCTTGGTTTTCATATTTGATGTGCAACAACCGAAATTAATGATGCTGTGTTTGTCATTATATGAACTCGACCATTCTGTGGATCGTTGTCCCCGTTGCGGCTCCACTATGAGGAAGTTTTATACATAAGGAAGTTTTATATATTATGAAGTTTGTTCTTATTTCAAAGGAAACCCAAAATTCTCCCACACATGGAAATAATTCAGGTTAAGTAGATGTCAAACATTATTCTTTAAAGGCAATAAATGACTATGTTCTCTTGACTGCTCATTGTTGAATTTATTTGAATTTAATCGACCTGGGGAGGAGGAAGCAAATGTTACGCCAAGTCGAGGATGGCCATAAACCGTGTCTCATATCTCTACAAAAACGATTCAGGTGATCTGCAAAAAATAACTCAGATTGATATTTGTTATTATTACGCTATCATGATTCACGTGTGTGTTCCATTTCAATAAAGTTCAACTATTAAATGGTTCGTTTTAAGGACATTTGGTACATCAACTATTTCAGTTCATCTTCACGAAAAACTTCTCACATTCTACATATTTTCTAGAGACGCTATCTAATTATCCGTGTTTCTTTCTATTTGAATAAAGTTCGACTAATAAATGTTTTAATTTCTTGTCTTACAAAATCATCACAAAAACTTCCCCTTTGTTTCAGTTTCCTCAATGTTCCCAAACGCAGTTTTTATCGACTTGAGTGGCCACAGCTTTGAGCCCTCCACTTTGATCTCCTTTCAAATACATTCCATTTGTAACTGCCTTGATGCACATGTGCTTCGTATCTTTCAAGATAATCGCAAATTGTGCGCCACCAGCTTCGTCACCTGACGCAACGACGGCACTCGAATCATCGACAGTGAGGAATTTGCCATTTTTCGCTTTGATTTTGTAGTAATTATCTTCGAAAACCAGCTCTAGGACGTCGTAATTACCACGGTTGCATTCGACTTTCGAAACGCCACTTCGTAACCCGATGTAACCAAATTCTCCTCGCAGAACGAGCAACGGTCGGTTTACGATCCCCATTACGAAACTCTCTTTTTCGCCAACTGCGTCGGCTGATGCGACGAGTGCGCCAGACATTTTTGGGCTAAGATATTTGCCATTGTTTCCCTTGAACGCAATTTTATCGCCATTCCATTCTAGTTCGTATTGAGCCTCTGCCTTAACTTCAGAGCTGGTTGCGGTAATCGCACCTTTGGCACCCATCACCCAATATTTGTTTGTGTTGGTTTTAAATGCCACCTTGTTGTCAGATCCTGCCATGAATTCCATTTGAAAGATTTCTGTATCTTCTGCTTCTAACTGGTTAGCTGTTACATCCACACCTACAAAATATGGGAACAAATTGTGAGGGCGTGGTCCTGAAATTTTTCCTGGGAGCTAAGTTTTCCCCAGACCCCAATCCTCCTTGGTCCCCTCCACTTTTTTACGGCTGGCGCCGCCACTGCTGGCATCGCTATCAAGAAATGGTAATTACAAATATCATCCATAACTGCATTCTTTTTGGGCTCAGAATTGACTGACTTCTGAAAATTTTGCGAAGTTGCAGTGATGATTTACTCTATGACCTTTGTATCCTATCTGGCGGTAGCCATACACATGTTCTGTTTGGCACAGAACATATTTATGGTCGTTTCGACTCNACTCTCTTTTTCGCCAACTGCGTCGGCTGATGCGACGAGTGCGCCAGACATTTTTGGGCTAAGATATTTGCCATTGTTTCACTTGAACGCAATTTTATCGCCATTCCATTCTAGTTCGTATTGAGCCTCTGCCTTAACTTCAGAGTTGGTTGCGGTAATCGCACCTTTGGCACCCATCACCCAATATTTGTTTGTGTTGGTTTTAAATGCCACCTTGTTGTCAGATCCTGCCATGAATTCCATTTGAAAGATTTCTGTATCTTCTGCTTCTAACTGGTTAGCTGTTACATCCACACCTACAAAATATGGGAACAAATTGTGAGGGGCTGTCAGTGAGGGGCAGTCAGTGAGGGGCAGTCAGTCAGGGGATTTGCATTCAGCAGGATGCACTCATTGCCATCGGTAAAATGGATGAGATGGCATGGCTACAAGAGATGAGATGGCTAGAGTCTGGTGATGACCCTTGAGCAAAGAGGAAAGCTCCAGACACACTACCAGAATAAGGCTTGACGGCAATGTGAGACAAGACATGGAGATAACATGGTTATGAGGCTGGCATACAGTGATGGAGCCACGGGGGGAATGGGGGGATCTGTCCCCCCGCTTTTCTCTGAGGTCTGTCTTCCAATTCCTCTAAATCCGTCGAGAATATGTCTAGGGAGGGGTTGGGTAGGTATCTTCAGACTTTGATAGACAAACAAGGGTGTTTCCTGAGAATAAAAAGGGCGTGGTCCTGAAATTTTTCCTGAGGGCTAATTTTTCCCCAGACCCCCATCCTCCTTCGTCCCCTCCACTTTTTTACGCCTGGCGCCGCCACTGCTGGCATCGCTATCAAGAAATGGTAATTACCGATACCATTTACGACATTAGTGCTAATTATAGCTGAATTTCAAAGATTAGGAAATTGCAGGTGTCTTTTTATCGTCTGCATTCATCCTTAATACACCACGCCTAAGTTGTAACTCCATAACTGCATTCTTTTTGGGCTCAGAATTGACTGACTTCTGAAAAGTTTGCGAAGTTGCAGTGATGATTTACTCTTTGACCTTTGTATCCTATCTGGCGGTAGACATACACATGTTCAGTTTGGCACGGAACATGTTTATGGTCGTTTCGACTCGATAACTAACAGCAAACAACATACATAGCAAAAGAAGCTTGGCTAGATTATTTTTAATACTTCAAGAGTCCTAACGTGAGTGTCGGCGTTTGAATGAAAGCAAATGAGCTTAATATTTGCTTCACTGTATTTATGATGGTGTTCTATGGAGGATTAAAACGCTTAGAGATTTCTTACTAATAAATCTCTGGTTTTAAAAGACACCTTTGCTTTCACGTCACCGAAATTTCCCTCTTTGTTCCCGACAGCTCTCTTTGTTGAGCTAGACACCCAGCTTTTTCATAACTAACGGCTAATCGACTGCACTTCAAGTCTGCACCAGGAAACATCAACGAGGAAACATGATATCGATCAAGGCTTTTTTCTGAATTGCATAAGTGTTGGTAATTGTAGGGGAACTTTCAAATTTTAGCTAGGTTTTGTAAATTGTCTCCAAATTTCCAATTTTTAGATGTTCAGTAAAGTATCAAGGAGGATAAGCAGACCTTCCCGCAATGCAACAGCGATCGGTTAACTATACAAACCGAGGCGCACGCAGACCTCGCATCAGTTGCGAGGAGCAAGCGTCGGGCTAGCATCTGTTCGTTTATATAAGGTTTTCTTTAGATAATAGGGAAGTTTCCGCGATCCACCAAAAGGTTTCCTTTGATTCTGTCATTCGCTGCTGTTTTTCTCTGCTTTGGGCGTCTACATAACTTACGACGCTTTGCAGGAAGCGAGATAAAACGGGCCTACGCAGATTAGCAAGATAACCAATTTAATGAAAAGGTGGTCGTACAGGCCAAAACGGAGATTGAGAAATTAAATCATGAAGGAAGAGATAAGGAAAGATGGAAAAATAGTTTAAAATCTGGATTTCTCATTAGATTAGTCCGAATTTAGTCGCTCTTCTCGACAGCAACAATAATAACAGACGAACACCGATAAGAGGCTATAGAAATTCGCGCTTCGATCTTCACCTATACAAGAAATCTCTTGTTTTTGGCAACTAAACCTGATAAGGTGGCGCTCAAACAACGGATAACTTTCAAGCCTCGCTTTGGATAATTCAAATGAAAATAGCGTTTCGCTTCCAGACTTTGTGGGGCAGCCTCGAACATACATTATGGACACGATTTGTGTGGGCCTAAATGAATGTCTTTCGTTACCTTGCTTGTCTTCATTTCATTAGGATCTTTCCTGTCCTATTGTTCGATGTCTGGCTTTGCTTCCTGTTGTTTGTTATGGCCCAAGTTTCAAGCGGTTACCACACTTCGAAAGTTATGGCCTGAGAACTAGTCGATAGAAGGTTGCGTAGTCCTGGGAACTAGTTCTCAGGCCATAACTTTCAAAGCGCGGTAACCGTTTGAAACTTAGGCCATAACAAACAACAGCAAGCAAAGCCTAAAGCCAGACAGCGAACCAGGACAGGAAAGATAATATAATGAAATGAAGACAAGAAAGGTAACGAAAGACGTTTACTAAATTTGGCCCACACAAATCGCGTCCACAATACCAATGCTTTGAATTAATTGGCACGAGGATTCCAATAGCTAGGAAAGAAGTCTGGAACTTGTTTCTATCGATTTTTAAAGGGAAACAATGAAGGTCATAGTTTGTTAATAGTATACCCATTCCCATAGCTAATTAAAGTATCCTCAAATCATCTTTTGCTGGAGAAGCATTGTATTTCACCACCATGTCCAAATCTTCGNCTGTTGTTTGTTATGTTATGGCCTAAGTTTCAAGCGGTTACCGCACTTCGAAAGTTATGGCCTGAGAACTAGTCGATAGAAAGCTGCGTCGTCCTGGGAACTAGTTCTCAGGCCATAACTTTCAAAGCGCGGTAACCGTTCCGTTTGAAACTTAGGCCATAACAAACAATAACAAGCAAAGCCTAAAGCCAGACAGCGAACCAGGACAGGAAAGATAATATAATGAAATGAAGACAAGAAAGGTAACGAAAGACGTTTACTAAATTTGGCCCACACAAATCGCGTCCACAATACCAATGCTTTGAATTAATTGGCACGAGGATTCCAATAGCTAGGAAAGAAGTCTGGAACTTGTTTCTATCGATTTTTAAAGGGAAACAATGAAGGTCATAGTTTGTTAATAGTATACCCATTCCCATAGCTAATTAAAGTATCCTCAAATCATCTTTTGCTGGAGAAGCATTGTATTTCACCACCATGTCCAAATCTTCGACTATGTCATTGACACATAAACCTGATGTTCAAATGAATGAGCCTTTGACTTGATGTTGCATGCTAATGAAACAAGGAGCCTCGTTTTCTTCTCTGCCCAAAGGAAGTGACATAATCATTCAAAGAATTTTAGAGGTCCGCAACTTCCGCCAATTGAGGGGCGTGTCTATATTGGTTGTTCTGAACAGATCTTGACTTGTCAAATATTTTAGTTTACTTCAACTTGAAAGAACCTTTCTTTTCTTAGATCTGACAGAAAGTTTTATTTAAGTGAAAAACAAGGGTACGAAATACTGCAAGAATTTGCGGAAACGCTTTAGAACCCTACGCAAAAATTTATTGTTATTTGCCCTGGTGACCTGGGCGGAAGCTCTTTCCATAGCTGAGGTTATGAAGCAAAAAGGATTGAGGTTACTCAAAACCGCGTAATCATTCCCTCATGAAAAACACTCTCAATATTCACGACCACAAAATACCAATAAATTAAGTCACAGTTTCAAAACTTATTCAGCCATGCGGCAAACCATGACTTCATTGACGAAGGTCCGAAAGGGCGATGCTGCAAACAGCTAAAATGTTTTCCCTGTTTCAAATCAAGGCAAGTAGGGGCGAGCTGCCACCCCCACAAGGAATTTGACATATTCCTTCAACAAGTGTGAGAGCAGATGTCAACTTCCTTGTTGTTTAGTACTGCTTTCGATAAAAACAAGGTTTAGAGAAAGCTCAGAGCGAAATTTAATGCATTTAGCAATCTTTTCTTTGGTGTTCTTATGAAGACAGCCCCTTCAGGCCGGGTGGTATTTCAATAGAAAAGCATGGCTTTCCATGGCTCTTTTGTGTAATCATATTCAAACACACTCGGATTGTTTTGCTAAAACGAGAGATCAACTTAATACGGAGACAAAAAAGTTGCTTGATTTACCAATTGAAAGTTATGTAAACATGGTTCTCAGTTTAAAAGGAAGTGTGGTCGCTTTTGATAGCTTTTATGAAATAAAAGATATAAGAATAAAATCCACGCGCATACTGACCTTGCTTGATGGAAACATTCTTTCCATTGTGAGAGACAAGTCTCACTTGAGCATGGCTTGTTCCCATTTGGTACAATTCGTCTTTTGACGCCGTAAGTTTGTCTGTCTTTCCTGCTTGGAGTTTCCCCTTAGGCCCATATGGGATAACGTATTTCCCTTCCTTGTCTTTGAAAGCGACCAAATTATCGTGAAATTCGAGCACAAGTTCACAATCTTCGTCGACTTTATCAACAAGCTTTCCATTTCGTTTCAAGAATGACCCATTTGATGCTTGAAGGGCGTATCTTGCCCCCAAGAATTGAAGGGTAATCACAGCATCTGACCCCCATGGGACGTCTTCGTCAGAATGCAGCTCATCACCATCCATTCTGACATGTCTCTTCCTTGAAACACTTTTCAAATTGACTTGTGGATGCAAGGCTAAGTGGACTGCCCATTTTGCTTTATCTTCCAATTTTCTTGTGGGGCAATTCACCATGTCACCATTGCCAACTAAATAATGTCCAAAATGACTTTTCACTCCCCAACGCCCATCATTTCCGACTTCGATTTCAAACTTAGCATCTTCCTCCTTTTCTTCTCCATCACATCTAATGTTTCCATTTTTATCTGCAACAATATACCTTCCTTGTGAACTTTTAAAATATCCTTGGTTGCTGCCTGCTTCTTGTTCAAATGTCCACATTTGTTTCTTGCGAAGTGCCAGGCCATTAGCGTTGATTTTGAAACCGAAGGACTCAGCTGTGAGATATTTCCCATCAGGGTTTACCAGACCAAATTGCAGCTTCATGTTCGCCATGATCTCTCCGCTGGATTTTCTCTCTCCGTTCATCATCTTCAATTTATTTATAGCCAACACCCAAATTCACGCTGTCCTGTCAAGGATATTTCGAAAGAACTTCTCAAGTTCTCGATGAGTGTCAAATACACAGTGCTCTGTTTGTTGTCTCACAGCTGACTCTAGACTTAGCTTTGTATCAGACAAGCTTTATCGCTCGTCACCGATATTTATGGCCTCGTTTAACACGTAAATTATTTCCGTATCGTGTTTTTGACAGATAACGTTTCCGCTATTTCTTTGTTGAGGTGGTTGAAATTTGCCTTGTTCTTGTGTGTTTTGACTTCCTGAAGGATTCTTTACTTTGTCACAGTCATTTAAATTGTTTCAGAATACTAACCCAAATCAACCTGCTGTATTGATTTTGTCAATGCAAATGGTTTTGATCCTATTGACCAGTTGAATTGAGTTGAATTACGATGAAAAAGCATGTTTTATTCGGCAGCTGCATTCAATCTTGTTAGTGGGATGAACAATGCCTAAAGACTTCCATAATGTCGAATATTTTGCAAATTCGAAACTCATAAATACAGCTCCACTAAAAAATTGATTATTTCCTAAATGCTCGAGTAAGTAACAATTTTGATGATAAATAGACCATTCCGAAGATGTTTTCAGTTATGTTCTTGCTTTTATTGCCGTTTTTGTTTTTTAGATTTTTGTTCTTGTTGTTTGTTGTTTTGATTGTTAGTAGTTGAAGTTTTGTTTAGCCACCATGCTTGTAAAAGTAGCGTATTATGGCATTTAATAATAATAATACAAAGTACGAGGCAGAAGTCTACAAGAAGTCCCAAAGGCCCCCCAAAGGAAATAGATCGTAAACAGAGGAGCTATCGCTGCTGCGCCAACACGCATACAATACCGAAACAAGCATTTACTATTCTCACAACAGAGGCAATATATGGGCTGCTTGTTTTGAAATTATAAGTCATACAGACGACATGTCACGTGACTTGACCAATTCGCCTTCGAAAATCTGAGTTGGGGTAAATGAAGCCATTGCAAAGTATAGCGTCGCCCTGGGATTTTGAGTGTGTATCGTTTATTTATTGCAATAAATAAATTAAAAAAGCTTGAAAGCTGTTCAAATCATTCATTAAACTTTAGCAGATAGATAGGCGAATGTCTACAAGGAAGGTTGNTGATTATTTCCTAAATGCTCGAGTAAGTAACAATTTTGATGATAAATAGACCATTCCGAAGATGTTTTCAGTTATGTTCTTGCTTTTATTGCCGTTTTTGTTTTTTAGATTTTTGTTCTTGTTGTTTGTTGTTTTGATTGTTAGTAGTTGAAGTTTTGTTTAGCCACCATGCTTGTAAAAGTAGCGTATTATGGCATTTAATAATAATAATACAAAGTACGAGGCAGAAGTCTACAAGAAGTCCCAAAGGCCCCCCAAAGGAAATAGATCGTAAACAGAGGAGCTATCGCTGCTGCGCCAACACGCATACAATACCGAAACAAGCATTTACTATTCTCACAACAGAGGCAATATATGGGCTGCTTGTTTTGAAATTATAAGTCATACAGACGACATGTCACGTGACTTGACCAATTCGCCTTCGAAAATCTGAGTTGGGGTAAATGAAGCCATTGCAAAGTATAGCGTCGCCCTGGGATTTTGAGTGTGTATCGTTTATTTATTGCAATAAATAAATTAAAAAAGCTTGAAAGCTGTTCAAATCATTCATTAAACTTTAGCAGATAGATAGGCGAATGTCTACAAGGAAGGTTGGCTTTGAAGAAGCGACGAGCACTTTGCAGCCGAAGGAGTTTGTGGTACTGATTACGAATATCGTCGCAAAGGCAAGTTTCTCACAGCTTTCTTGGCCTAAGTTTTTGTTTTGCTTTTAAAAACAGCATGTTCGTGCGATTATTTCATAGGTTTAGGTCTGACTGACAATTGCTACCTCCTTTCCATACTCACTGTCGCGATGTAGAATAGAGGAGGAATTTTATGTAACTTTTTGCAAATTTCCTATAGAAACGTATAGAAATTTTCTGAAGATTTACCCCAAAACAAAATGGTGTCGTGTTTGCAACACTGCTGTGACGTCATGCCATCTGTATGAATTGAATGTTAGATCTTCGGCCCTTCCGCCCATGATGCTCCTCTGCAGTTTCTGCAAGTTCTTTTTGTAGATACAAATTAGAGGGTAGAAATTAAAGGGGTAACTAATGAAGCGCAGTACAGTATTCGCTTCTGATAACAACCCCCCCTCCTTTCTGGCATAAGCTAGGCGTAACCATTTGCTTATAACACAAGTCAATACAATTTCATGTTTTCAGCAATTTTTTATTTGCAAGAAAGACTGTTTAGTCAAATGTTATTAGCGTGTATTTAGGATTTTTGGATTCATTTGTTTAAAATTATAATTAATTAGTCTTCCGTGTTTAGCAAAAGATCAACAGTTTTAGGTGAAATGAAAATATTTAATTGATTTTAAGGTGCCATATTTTGAATGCCTTAAAACTGATTCAGATGAGATAATAAAATTGCAAACAAACTGGTGACATATTCTTTCGCCTTCAGTTTTTGGTTGATTCCGATGGGATTTGCACGATGGAAAGATAACATCTAGAGAGAGAAAGTGCATATGCTTGTCAGGAGTCTTCCACGATATCCGCTGTTCATTGCATGTGTGATTGATACTTTCCCGTCTTTTGAAGACGCACCCATTTTGTATTTTATGAAAAAACCTTGTCCATTTTGTCCCATTTCACGTTGCTTCAGGTTTCTCTGCTTGTTGATACTTCTTTTGTATCGTCAAATGAGATGGCAAATTGGGAGCAGAGCTCAACGTTTACAAACAGATAACAGCAAAAATTTCATAAATCGCGAACATTTTTTCTCCGCCTCATGCGAGTAAGATTCTTATTCTTTAAAGTCGTCTAGTAGACATGCATTTTAAACTTACTCTAACGTAATTCCATTAACGTATTATTTTCATTTCCATCGGACTCTAATGTCTACATTTCTCTCATTTATACACATCTAATTTGTTTCCAGGATGCACAACGAATCAAGCCCAGAGACTGCCAAAAGAAAAGAAAAAGAACATTTTCAGTAAGTTTCATCTATTGTCACTCTGAAGAACATTCTAGCACTTAGATTAGCTGTTACCATCTGCATTATGTTTCTTGCTATGTCTACTGTAGTACACACCCAATTTAGCATCTTCGCATCATCAGCATTTTCTGGCAGCTGTACAAGAAGTTTCTATTTCATTATCAGACGTAGTCAATGTTTATCTGTTTTGTTCCCTCTTTCTCTTTTTTCCTACATTAAATTTAGTTTTGTTCACCCATTTCGCTTTCTTCCTACACTGTTCCCACAAAATTAGTTCTCACTCTTTGTTTTCTGGTGTTAATATCTTGCTAGGAATTGTTTAAATATACTTTTCAAAATTTATCAAACATATTTCACTATTTAAATATTTTCTGGTGCTTTTACAAATTCAGCGACACCTTTCCCCTCCTATCTCCGTTTCGCCTTATAACGACGACAATGCTTTTTTAAATCCATCACCTTAAAACTAGCTGTTACCCCCGGTAAAAAAGTACCACGACCGTTCTCCTTCGTGGAATAGTCGGGGGAATAGTCCTCGAATTTTGCTGCAGTTTTATTACACGTTTTTCTTCCACAAGATTATAAGAAACTAGTTCTGAAGTAGGCAGGCCTAGCAAAAATTTAGGAAACTATACCTGGTTTATACCTGGTAGTTTGCTTGAGAAGCACTAAGAGGCTTTTAAAATGGAGTGCTTGTTGTAAGATAATTTGTTTACATTTTTGAAGAAGGCATGAAGGAATAAGTTATCCTTATATCAAAGTAACGCTCGTCTCCTTAACTTTTTAAATTTGTTTGTGTTGAAAACGTCAGGAGATGCATGGTACTTCATTATTTTACACTCATTGAATTGAATTGCCACAACCAAACTTCTCAATTCTACTGAAATATGGAGCTCATGCGCATGAAGTTCTTCGCAATAAATGTAAAACATTTCTCTACATTTTATATGCTTCGAGATCACATTGACATAATCCAAGCAATTCATTTGATTCAAACTACATACTCATTTCTTTCTAATAATTTTGATATAATCACAAATCATTGATTGGCTATTGTGCTATGTTCCGAGCAATCCTTTCTCCTACTCAAAAACTTTATTAATTCATGTCACTATCTAACACAACCTCGTTCTACCATAACCTCGTTCCAAAGGGTATCTGTTGGTTACTTGAGGTCAGCGCTGAACTATTTAGGCATTGGAGTATTCGTACGGAAAACCTCCATTAACGATGGGAGCGAGGTTTGGCGAGGTTGTAGCTAACACTAGGGTAATCTCTTAACGTCTGAAGGTGGTCATGTACAATTGAATTTTGATTCGTTGAACTCACACGGGAGATGAAAGTGGTTGGAAGTAACGAGGACATACGATGAGTTCTAGTTATCTGGAGTTATTAGAAGAGAGATTCCTTTCTTGAGCTATCAAGTTTCAACTAACTATTACCAATGCCAAAATTGAATTGTAAAAAGTATTTATTAGACCTCATCTCAAGGACTAAAGAGCCATACTGAGGGGCAGGGGGGAGCAGAACCATACTGAGCCATACTGGGGGCCCCTGCATTTGTTTGCAAAATCTTTCGTTTTTGCATTGAATTCATTTCGTTTAGTTCCTATCTAGGACTAATAATACCTCTAAACCCCTGCACTTTTGAAACGCTCTATGGTCCCCCCCTATTCGTGACAACGATGCCCCTTCCTATATAGGACTGTGAAATCAGCACATACTCTTGAACAATCTACGCTTACTTTACAGCTGTTACTATTCATCTATTCTTGGCCCACTAACGTTCTTTGTGATAAACACACTTTAGCATTGTCCGCTGCAAATACTCCTCTTCATTAGCACTCCTCTTGTGAAGATCTGAACCCTTTTACATGGAGGCATAAATCAGTGTCTGTAGGAGCCTGGCAATAGCGTTCAGCCTTCCATATCCTTCTATATCATCAGCCACAAGTCATTATCAAAACCCATATCATCAGCTTAACAATTATTGAATATATAACAACATGTCTCATTCTTGATAATGAAATCCATCTCTCATGTACCATCTGGCATCACACAAACTAATTGATTCACTCTATGCACACAATTAATAAATCAAGGATCCAACAGTGAGCCTTGCAGTACCCCACTGACATCAGTAGTTGCTGCCTTTGCCTGCAAATGAAAATAAATGGATTTAAAAGTATTGGGAGTGAAGAAAAAATTCCTTGCATTTAGTGGAATGAAACTTCTTTCCATGATTTCTGGAATGTTATCGCATCTTTGATTTAATATTTTCTAATGTTGAAGGTGTTGATCGTTATTGATTCTGGAAAAATTGATAAATAGGAATTACATTGACAGGCGAATGCAGTGAATAGTTTGCAAGATATTTATATATATTTCTGAATTTCACTCTGTACAAAAGGGGAAAAGCTTGAAGAAATTTTGAGATACTGATAAAGAAGAAATTTGAATGATACTGAAATTCGAAATTCGAAACATCTGAAATGATCTACCAGTATATTTTTGAATTCTGTTTTGAGAAAAGGAATATGACATTGTTAATGAAAGTTTGACCCGTGAGTCACCAAAGAGTTTCCTTTGATTATACTTGTAGTGAATAGCTCTGCGCATAGCTAGATGTGCACAATCATTATTTTTATTACAAAGTGTGAAGAGATCTCATTTTGTCTCAAATAGGTGGTTTGCATCTCCTATGCCGTGGGTTGTAGAGCCTCAGGAGGAATAACTTCGGACCTCCTGGTTTCAACAAATTTGAAATTCTACGAATGCCCCAGTTCCTCCAATATTACTCTGAGTGTCAACCCCACACTTAACCCAAAAGATTTCAATCTGGGTGGGTTTGGCACCCAGGATAGTTCAAATATGTTAGTTCCAAAGCAGAAACGTTTAGCGGATGTATTCCTACAGGCATTGCTTCTAAACCCTTTCACAGTTCTACTCTTGGTTCCAGAAGCACCAGGAAAGAAAGACGTGGTTTAAACTTTCTTCCCGGATTAGGTATGTCTGGCATGCCTTCTTCCTGGGTCCCGGGTTAGGTACGTCCGGCATGCAGGGTAAATCAATCGGAAATAGACTTACCTCCTTTGGAGCTTGCCTTGTCATCAGCTTCCGACGGGCTCTTTTCCAGCTGCAAAATTCTGTTTTTGAAAACATCGATACCGGACATAGGGGAATTAGAAGCTTCTTCGTCATCATCATCATAATCACCACCACGATACACCAAAGGCACCTTCTCAGATTTTGCAATCTCCGTCATTTTTTCTCTATGCATGAACAACACCATATGCAGCTTAGGTAACAAATATGCAAAGAAGACTACGTAACACTGAAGAATGGTGAGGATCATGCCAACCTCGATCTTGTGTAACAATTTGAACGCCCAAAATGATGCGATGTAAATAAATGCGATCAAATAGAAGCAGCATGACGTCACACACTGCCAGTTGTATTCACCAAAACGCGCCTCCACATTAGGTACTCCGCAGTTGAAGAAGTTAACCAGGACACTCAGCAACACAACATAGCCATATGAGATCCAGAAGGACATTCCACGGAACATTGAACACTCGATGTATTTCACGCTCCACTTTTCTGTGTCATCATACAGGATTGTGACTCTTTCCAAATAGAAGCCAATTGCCATGACACCAAGCTCAATAAGAAGGATAAAGAAACCAATTGAAAGACCGGGCTTGTTACCGCATGAATTTGGTTCACCATTAGAGCCATAGAAAATTCTTCGGAACAACCATGTTTTTGTGATCAATGCAGCCCAGACAATGGTTAGGCCGATGTTTTGAACTCCGGTATAAGCGATACAAACTGGGAAGCTTGGCTTCAACATCAAAATGATTGATGATGCGAAAACGATGATAAGGCCTAAGCATATTGATTGCATTGTTTGGTTATTCGCCATTTGCATCACTTCGCAATCTTTGTTTTGATTGAAAATGAACATTGTGAAGAAAATAAGCAGAAGACCAATTACGAGAAGGAAAAGTGCGATTTCTGAAACAATATGCTTCACTTTCATATGCCGTTGTTCAAATTCTACGCAGTTGGACTGTTCTGGGTTTGGTGTTTTCGTTTCCAAACATTTGAAACATTTTGAATTGGTTATGTTTGAAAATGTCTGATTTGGACATTTTGCACAAGACCAGCAACATTTTGGTCCAACTTTCGGATAACTGATTTCTTGTCCTGGGACACAATCATTGGAACATTTTGATTTTGGCACAGTTGCTGTGCCGTCTTTGAATCGCATCTTATCCATATCAAATGTCAACTGTGGCTCGAAGTCTCGTTTCCATCTCCCAACCTCGACTGTACTCATAGTGTTCGTGGTATTTCCTCTTACATTATACAACATATAGGACTGTCCATATGTCTGTGCATGCGCATTGAAAAAGATCTTGCTTTTGGTCACAGGGGACTCGAAATCCAACATTTTCATAGTGTCAAACAATGACAGGGCTTTCTTGCCTTGTAGCATTGTCTGTATTCCATTTGCTATTGTGTATACGGCATCAATCGCATACGATGCTGCTGTACCGAATTTTAATATCTCCTTGTTTACTTTCATCCTTACTTGGTTGCATGCATCTTGCGCCTTCCTGTCTTTTGCTCCTCCCTGTTTCATGCAATCATCAGATGCGCCATTTTCTTTCATAGCCTGTTGGAGCCAAATGCTTTCACCATACAATGTATTTCCTTTCTGCTCCAAAGACTTCTTGAATGCTTGTGGATCAGGGACATGTGACTCCAAGAATACCATTCCTTCAACTTGCTCTACATATGGCCTAAGTTCGGCTGTCTTCTTGTTCAATGAGTTTGTGCTTATCCATACAATATCCGTCAAATTCAATCGTTCTGCTTCGTCTAACGCAATTAACATATCTGCCATTTCACAATGCAAGACACAGATCGTGGCCTTTGTTTTTTTTGGTAAATCCTGGACGATCTTTTTAATCTCACTTGCCTTCGTTGCTAGTTCATTATCAGATAAACACATTTTAGATTTAGCAAAACTTTCCTGCATAACCTCAAGTCCTGTTTTGCCTCTCGCAGTGTTCTTTGCTATTAATGTTGTGTATTCGACTTTCATTTTATCCAACACAGAAGCAATTGCTTTCAATTTTGATGCATCTTCCGGATACACTGACAGCAAATTTGCGACTTCTTCCGGATCAAGACCGTCCGGTTTCAAATTTGCATTACCGGCTGCATAACTAAGCTGCGGAATTTTCTCAAAGTTCAAAAGCTTCATTGCTCCGGCTGACGGTCCTTTGAATTCTCCAATGACAACAGATACCGGTTTTGGTTGTCCGGATTTCTCTTTGTATGTACGACGTGCTCCATTGAATGCATAAGCAATATCCTTTTCTTTTTCGGTGCTGCCGCAAGTGTCCTGAATATCGTAACCTAACTTTTTATCAATCGTGAGTGAACCAAGTAACTTGTGATCATTATTGATTTCAGAAATCGCGAACCGGATTGCTTCAGAAACTGCCAATCCTTCATAAGTTGTGCCATTGCAACCACCGTCTGTTCCAGTGTGTATTGGAAGTACTGCGCCTATTATGTAGTCACCTTCTTTTCGCTCAGCGGAGACAAGAGCCAAAAGACCAGCTAGTAAGCAAATGTTGAGGAACACTGCACACGCCATTGTTGATTTGAACCTCAATACGCAAGGTGCGCCCTTGATTTGCTCTTTATCTGGGTGTGATGATCAGCAAGTTACCTGCAAGAAGATCAAAGTTATGCTGTGTTATTTTGCTTTGTTCCAGTTTCATATTCGGGAGCTTTTAGTAGGTTTAAGACATGATCGAAGGTTTCAATGTTGCACCAAATTCAATTTTGTTTCAGAGTCCAAAGATTTATCGATTTCAATGCATATGTTTGAGCGACCAAACTAAGCTTCATCTCAGAGGATTGATTTTATAGTCCTCAGTCTTGAAAAGACATTGTACCTGCCGGAAGACTTTCAGCCACATACTTTACGCAGGCTACATACTTTATAGTTTTTTCTCATTCAAGTTTTGCATATTCAAATACAATACAATACAACAATTGAGAACCTTCCTCGAAGTTGCTTAATATTTGAGCAGTCATGTTAGTTACTAAGTTGTGACACGCCAAATTTGGTCGTTTTTCATTATTTGCAAAGTAGCACTTTTGATTTATGCAAAAGACAATCGGTTTATTGAAATGTTCCTGTCGAGTTGGTGAATGTTTCTAAGTAGTTCCAACACTGCCAGCAAAACTACTTGTTTGAATTTCTTTTTGTGATTTTGCTTTAATTTTGAGAAAGCTTTTGGCTTGAATTTTGATCAAATGTTGTAATGTTAGACGGAACTCAATTGGGAAAGGTTGTTGATTGTTTCGAAGAAATTCAACAAAATAGTAGTAGTAATAGTAGTAGTAGTAGTAGTAGAAAGTTGAGGAGAACGTTGAAAGTACATCGTGTAGCGAAACCTTTTTCTTGATACTTTGTACAATATTTTCCGTAGCAAACAGCTGTCAAAAAATTTTAATGATTTCAAAATTGCCAATGATATTAAAATTTGTGGATTCAACAGAAAAATCTTCTTTGCTTCCCAGCTTACAATATGTGCATAATATTTCAATCATTTAATTGGCTCTTTGAAACAAGTTTTCTACAACGAGCCTGTTTGAACAAAATTCAAATGATGACGAATTCTGCAAACGAATAATGGCAAACACTCATTTTAGAAGTTTCAGACCAAACAGATTTAATAGGAGCAAATAAATGGAAGCTGTTGTTTATTCAAAATGTTGTGTACTCACCATTCTAGCCTCTTTCAAACAGATCGATGCTAATTCCTTCTTTGATAGAAAAACAACTTGATTATTGAAACAAATTTCCCCCGTACATTGATGTAGCACTGAACAGCAAAGACAGAATGAAATGGAAATCAGTGGACCAATATTCCTCCAACGTAAGATCGAGTTTATCCCTCGAAGATCATTCACATCAATCAAGCTTAAAAGATTTCTCAACTTAAAACCTAATACGAAACAAAGAATATGTTCTGGATCAAATGATAGGTCTCAGCTTTTTAATTTGTATCCAACTTTCTTTGAAATATTTGTAAATCTCAAAATTTGAATTTCCCAATTTCTTTTTCATCTATCAAATCAGCAAACTTGCGTGCTCAAATCCAGTGATTTTTATTCAATTTTGTGCAGGCAACAACAAGAGAATAGATGCCATATGTTTTTACTAGTTTTCTGCATAGATATAAGTACCATTGTCACGTAAACAATTGCATTTTAGGAATTAGTTGGATTTTATCCTCTCAATGTCAATTTTCTCGCATGAGATGAATTCATCCTTCAAACTTAGAAACCTCAAACCGAAGAATTTGTTCAAATTTCCTCCAGCTGCCATTCGAAAACAAAATCGCATCTTTAGCAAAGCGAAGAACCCCATTTTCAACCTCGTCCCCATGTCCCAAAAGGAGGCTGACGTAGGAAACTGGCCCTCGGAACCAGGTTGCCCCATTTTGAGCGTTGTTTTGCTGTGATCTTCCTTGAAACCCAACTTTTAGGATTGTTTTGCTATGTTCCTTCTTAAAACCTAGTTTTGACCGTATTTTTGCTGTGTTCTTTCTTAAAGCACACGGTATATTTCATGGCTTGTAACGTTGTTAGATACTTTTGGTATCCCCTAAAATGTTTAAACAAGGCACATGTTTTCTTTATTTACATGCTGAAAGGTTGATGTAAACAGCTGGGTAAAATATCAGAGAACTGCGTCACCGTTGTTGATTTGGTTGAAGGTTATTTGTTCCTCGAGTCTCTCGTTAAGCTACAAACTCTAATAAAGATTTCTAAGCAAAGAACGAGAGTTAGAGGAGAGTCCTATGAGGTGGTGGGGCGGGGTGACAGCTCTATCCAGTATACACGTGTACCAATGTACCGCCCCGCCCCCATCACCTGTACATCAATCGAAATTTTCGTTCATTAGTCCTTTTGTTTTCAGCATTTATGGAGAATTTCGACCCTTCTTATTGTGCAAATAAGCTGAGATTATCTGCCTTCTTTTGTCCTCGTTATTTTACTAAGAAATTCATTGCAAGAAATTCGCTTGTCACAGATCTGGATGTTACTACAGATGCACTGAGTGGTTCTAACAATGCTCTAAGTTGCTTGGTTGGTTGATAGTTAGATAGATAGATGAATAAATAAGTCGATTGATTGATTGATTGATTGTTTGATTTGTTGGTTGATTCATTGAGCACTTGCGTATTTGTTGATATNGCCCCCATCACCTGTACATCAATAGAAATTTTCGTTCATTAGTCCTTTTGTTTTCAGCATTTATGGAGAATTTCGACCCTTCTTATTGTGCAAATAAGCTGAGATTATCTGCCTTCTTTTGTCCTCGTTATTTTACTAAGAAATTCATTGCAAGAAATTCGCTTGTCACAGATCTGGATGTTACTACAGATGCACTGAGTGGTTCTAACAATGCTCTAAGTTGCTTGGTTGGTTGATAGTTAGATAGATAGATGAATAAATAAGTCGATTGATTGATTGATTGATTGATTGATTGATTTGTTGGTTGATTCATTGAGCACTTGTGTATTTGTTGATATGCAATTTGGTCGCTTTTGAAGATGCGATAACTTTAACAGTCAGACTTTTCACTGGTAGTTGCTTCACAAAATCTTTTAACCGAGAGTATAAAATTATGGGAAAATGGGGGAGATTTTGGAAGTTTCGAAATTGACAATGGCATCATTGAAAGCTAAAACTTTTTCTTGGCAGTTGGGATTTGAAGGAGTTGTTGAGCAGCGTTTGTCGGTCGGTACTGTGAAGTTTTTTGAAGCCTCTGCCTGAACAACAAGACTCAATTTTTTGCTGGAGATATTTTATCCAAGTTTAACAGTTTATTGAATGTGCAAAATATAATTGAAGTAATAGCTGATATATCAATAAAACACAAATAATTTAGATTATGATAAAGTCAAGTGCTCCCTTGATTGAGCTTTGTAAAAATGTGGATCTTGCAATATACAGGGTGCCCCAAAAACTTATGTCTCCTTTGTACGGCTGCTGTGGAGGAGCTATGATTTCAGTTGTCCCTAACTTGTTGACTCTTAAACTGCCATATAAGGTGGTGTAAAGAAGTAAGAGGCCACTGGCTTTGAAGGAACCTCTGATCTCGACTTTCTTGTACCATGGCGTTGCAATTAATCATCTGATTTATTCAAACAATTTATCAAACTCTAAGTTGGAAGCCTATCCTTACAACAGTTTCAAGGGCGAGAAGATTGAATCACAGCTCCTCCACAGCAACCATTCAAAAGGGGCACAAGTTTAATGGGACACCCTGTATCTAAGTTCAGGATATATGATTAAATAAGGAGAATTGTTAATGGAAAGAAAGTTAAAAAAAGACTGTCATTTGATCCATGTTTGGATCTTTCGAATGAGCCATTTTTGTCTTAATCTCATTTCGTGCAACATCTGATGGAAATGTTCTTTTTAGCAAGGATCTTGCAGGTCTTACGATCTTGCAGGTCTTACGATCTTGCAGGCAATGAACCTGAAATAATAAACATATGAGATTGGGTTAAGGTATAAGAGGACACACGAAATGAGCACCAAATCTGAAGCCAGGCGATTACATATCTGTAAACTGATAATTAGTTAAAAATACGACAATGTACTAGAATAGTGATAAAGAATCATACTTGTGTATTATCACTATACTAGTGCATTGTCGTATTTTAAAATAATGATCTGTTTACATATGCCTAACGACGTACTACACGCAACACAAACATTGTTATTTATTCGATTACATATCTGCTACGCAAACAAGTTAGTCCAAGCTGATGCCCATTCACAACACAAATTAAACCGGTTTTAACGTGGTGCAAACAAAAGAAGCTGTACTATAGGAGCATTCATATACCTGGCTTAAACCTGTTTATCTATTGAAATGCTCATTCACACTTGCAAGTTAAGAAGGCTAGGTTATCAACTGGTGTGTTCTTATTTGTTAATCCAACAGATTGAATTCATATGATTGGTTGGAATTTAACCTGGTTCGCAGCACCTAAAAATTAAAAATGGGGGATTTTTCCCAGATCATGTGTGTTCACAAAGATGAACCAACTCGCTCTCGATGTGTGACTGGTGAATTTGTTAAATTATAGAATTGTTCGAACAGCTTTAAATTAGGTTTAATATCTCCGTTAAACACCTATTACTATCCATGATTCTTTGCGCGCCGAATGAAAAGCAATACAAATAGAAATTAAGCCAGAAATGACTTTCGTATCATATAAAAGTCGGCTTTGGGCCCGCAAAGGATCATTGTTAGCAGTGGGTTTTTAATGTCTTGTTGAAACTAACCTTAAGACTTGATCTTCATCCCAAGGATTTTGTGCCTACCTTCCAATTTGAATCCTTCAACTGCGGACATATGAGCAGTAAGACTCGGTGGTTTGTCTTCTTTTTCTTCTTCAGGAATCAGCGGTTTTCCGTCCGGTCCAAAGACCGGTTTGGGTGGTTGATGAAATAGAACCAGACGCAGTTTAGGTCCGAAATACGTTCCAATGAACATGAAACCAAACATGATAATGATCCCACTGGCAGCCTCGACTACATGTGAATCATACACGCTATAGAGGCTGGTTATGAAGCAATATGAAACGAGATAGAAAGCACATGTTGCAATGCACACCCATTTCTGCTCTTTGTCGTGCTTCTCCACATTCTTTCCATTCCATGACAACAAATTCAGCACAACACTGACGACAACATTATATCCAAAGGACACCCAGAAAATTTCATTTTTGACATATGCGCATTCAGCATACATCAGATCCCATTGCTTTGTTGGGAAATACACGATATTAGTGGCTGTGAAATGAATCCCAACTCCCAGAATAATTGCTTGAAGTCCAAGAACTATAACGATCACAACCAGATGAGGCATCGGTCCCAGGCTGCCATTCTTCAATTCATTGTTCTCATCGTAGAATCTGTCTCTTATTGCTGGAGATTTTATGAAGAGGACTGCCAAAGGGATGGTAAGGCCAAAATTGAACATGACCACATAAGTTATACACGAGGCAGCAGATGGTTCCAAGAGAAGGGGCACAGGGGTAAAGAAACATATCGCCACCCCAAATAACATGAAAACCATCATCTTGTAATCTCCTGTTTTGATAAATTCACATTCACGGTTTTGGCTGAAAATTCCCAATGTGAAAAATGTAGCACACAATCCTGCAGTGATGAGGAAAATCATGAATTCTCCAACGGGATCGAACCATCTGAATGAAGTTTGCTTGAATCGAACACAAGATGTCTGCGATGGATTTGCCACAAATTTGAGTCCACATTTCGTACAAGATGCAGAGTTATTTGATTTGCTTATGTGACCAAAGGGACATTGGCTACACTTCCAGCAGCATTTTGCTCCATGTTCAGGGATAATACGCTGCCATCCTTTTAAGCAATTCGCACTGCATTTCGAAACAGGGGTCACCCTTGAAGCATTTCTCCATCTAAAGACTCCTTTACTCAGATACAGTTTAGGCTTAGCTTTCGTATCATATCGACCTGAACGAATCATCTCAAATTTTTTCGAATTTCCCGCCATGTTTTCTTGCAGATTGTAAACAATAGAAAGAACGTCCAACATGACGCCATCAGAATCAAATTGAATTGGATTTTGTGTCATTGGTGATATGAAGTCTAAGAATTTCATTACTTTCGCCAGTTTCTCGCGTTTGTTATCATTCAGCATTTTGTTGATAGCTCTCTCGAACACGAACACAGCATCTATTACGTATGCTACTTTGGAACTGTACTTTTCTAATTTGCCAACTATCTCTTTGTGTAAACCCTTGCATCCTTGTTCATCTGCTTTTGATATATTAGCACCAGGCATCAGACACTCTTTAGCACCACCAGACGCCAAATATAGTTTTTGTAGTAAGTCATTATCCTTATATGGTAACTGAAGACGGTTGAGATATAATTTGAATCCTGTTGGTTCTTGTCTCTTGTTTTCAATGTTGACGATACCTTCCATCTCTGAGAGATATGGTTCTAAGTCTGTTTTATGATGTTCCCATGACATTGTGCTAAACCAAACAACATCTGTGATATTTTGATTCCTTGCTTCTTCAAATGCCCATAATGTTTCTTGTTTGTTCGCGTGCAACAGTACAGCTTTAGCTAATGGCTGTTTGCGAAACTTTGTAAACATTTCTGTCAAACTTTTCTTAGAGGTTACTCTTATCACAGCAGAGTGACAAAAACTTGCACTTGTAGAAACTTTCTCTTGGATGATCTTCTCGGCCTGTCTTCCTCTTCTATCATTTGAAACGACAACCACGAAATACTCGATTCCTAAATCTCTTATTACTTCAGCAGCAGCCTTTACTTTATACATATCCCCCGGATAGGTAGAAAACAGCAGGTCGCTGTCTTTTGGATGTGTCAGCAAAACGGGGGAAAGTTTAACATTGTCAGGAGCGTAGCTAATTTGCGGAATGTTTTCGATCAGAAACAGTTTCATTACCTGGAGCTCAGCTTTGTTGAATTTACCGAGCACGATAGACACTGGCTTTGGTCCGCTCTTTACTTTGAGGTATTTGCGATGTGCCTTGTTGAAGTCATAAGCAATATCCTTTGCTCGTTCAGCTTCGTTGCAAGAATCTCTTAGATCGTAGCCAAAAATGCGAGGTACTGATCCACTGGCCAACGAAGATCTCTTGTTTATTGTGTTAACAGCCAAACGAAATGCTTCTGCAGTTGCCACTCCTTCTATATTGATTCCTCCGCAAGAAAGGTTTCCTGCACTTCCAGCTTCATGAATTGGGATTACAGCCCCAAGTACGTATTCTCCTGCCTTCCTTTCGGTATATTGACCTGTGGTAAAACAAACAAAGGCGAGCAGAAGCCAAAAAGCGGCCATCTCTTCACCCTTCTCTCTCTAACGTTCTCTGTGGATGTTAACGTTCTACCCACAATCAGGCGTTGGGTCCTGCCAAACTTTGAAATTTTAGCAGCAGAGTTCTTCGAGGTTCATGCTACAGCGAATTCATGCTAGATAGCTTGGTGAGGTTGATGTTAGAAATAATCTGTCAAAGACTAAAAAACACACAACGGTCTTATGATAATAAGCTAGTTTTGTGGCGTTGAAGGCCTGGATAAGTCACGTTTCGCTGGGCTTCGCTTCTTTCACAAAGCGTTCATCTACTAGAAGTTATTGTTCAGAAATCTTGCACCTGGTGCACTATACAGAGGTCCAACTTGAGACAATGTCTCAAAAAACGGGCATTAGCCTGTGAAAGTAATTTTGAAGAAGGGAATGTCAACTCTGAAGTAGAATCTATTTCTCTGGGTATATTTGAGTACATTTTTCGAAACTATCAAATCTTTTGTGTTGTTTGTTTTGTTTTATCATGCTTGAAATGAAAACAAGCAAACATGCTGCGCTTTTCATAAGACCCTGAATAGTAGATTTTTCGCTTAATAAGCTTATTGATGTTGCTCTGTTCTCTAACATCGAACTGATGCTTGATAAAGCATAGGCACTAATCTCTTCTCAACTTGACGTCATACAAACTGAGGCGCCGGAGTCGAACTTCTAAAGTCGAATCTAACTCGAATGGAACTCTAATGGAAGACAACAAAACTGTTCTAGTAAATTAACCAGGAGTTGGAGATATCCAGAGTTTTAACCATACTCACTCTGGATCATACATTGAAACAAGCATCAAAAAGTTTGCAGACAAAGGAATTAAAAGCGGGTCAGTTAAAGTCTTGGCCAGTCCGGGGAGTTTGTCGTGAAATTCCTGTCGTATCCAGGCGTATCGTTAATTCTTTAATAATTTATCCGTGAAATATGGGCAAAATCGATATCGTATCAATAAATGCATCGATGTTTAAACCAAAGTTTATAAATAGCTTTGTAACAATCATCTAACACAATTTTGTGAACATGAATTTATGAAAGACGTCGGAAACACGTGCAAGATTTGTGTGGAGTCAGTGTTATAAAAGACCAGGCAAAAATAATAAATCTGAAACCTTTGTGCGGAACTGAGGCTGTTGAAATCTGGAGACGAGGTCGAAATGGGTGCGGCATGGCGCGAAGTTTGGGCGGGAACTGGGACTCGGGTCAGTCCATAGGTCAGTCGGACGTTGTGAAGAGGAAGAAAAGAAGTACTGAAGGCGGTTCATCAGCTTGCTTGCCTTGTATTGTATTTTGTGCTTTGTGAATTCATTTCATCATCGATTAAGAATGGGAGTTGGATCAAGCAGTGGTAAAGTCACAGAAGAAGATCCTTCGAAGTATCACTTTGCATCAGCTTGCGATCGATCGATTGCTTCAAAGAAAGGCCAACCAATTTTGTTTCTGTTGAAGAAGAAAGCCACAACACAGAACAGTGATGAAACGTTTGAAATCATTTTGTATAACCCTGCAGTTTCAAACAGTTGTTATTGTTTGGCTGTTATTGAGGCCCAGAATGAAGAAACTGAGAAGTTTAGGTAAATACAAATTATTCAAATTAAAAACTATAACAAAATGAAAACACAAAAAATGAATTTCCTTTGGCACCTGTCTGTCTGTAAGGTGTCTCCGCAAACAGGTGGAATTAACCAATATTGAATGCGCAATTTTCATCATTTAGTTTAACTTCAAAATGACAGAAATTGGGTTTTCTGTTTTTGTGAAGAAATTAAAAATTTGGAATTCTAATGAAGATGCTACTTGCAAGTTAGCTTCAGCAGTCTCAACTAGGTAGGGTCTATTTAGGAGTTTTGAAACAGTCATTTTTGAAAATATGGGCTTTTCGAAACAGAAAGTCCTACAAAGTGTCATGAAAAGCCTGATATTTCCAAATTCCCTAATTGACCCTACCTAGTGGGAAAAATGAGCCCTCACTTTTATCTTATCTATGATTATAGAAGAGGGGGGATGCAGCCTGACTACTTCTACATTTGTATCAAGTGTGAGTCTGTGCCTTGAAGCAATCACAATGGCACTTATCGTGATGTTTTTAAGATTTTTGGTGGCCCTGGCTATATCATCCACCCCTCTATAGTAGATACTTTATGACAGGTCCCTTACCTTGCCATTACTTCTGTAAATGTACCATATTTGGAAAATTTCTTCTTGAAAAACAAATATTTCATGTGACCTTGACTGAACAAGTCTTTTGGAATGAGCTTGATCAAATACAATATCTGTTGAATTCAAACATTAGTCGTTTGTTGACAGGCAACTGGCTGAGCACATATCACCACTTGTGAAGAATATACCAAGTGTCTACAATGCTGAAATGTTGCAGAATATTGTTGAATGCTTCAAAGAAAACCCAACATGGACAGCTGCGCATGTAGCCGCAGAATTGGAGATCATTGAATGTTTTGATAATCAAGAATTCATGGAAGAAATGGCAAAACATCTTCCAAAAGAGGAATTAACACCGCTTCATTTAGCATGCAAGGTTATTTCATAAATTCAAAAGTTATTTTGTAAACTGTCTTTTTCAGTTTAATTTATTTCCAAAAATGTTAGTTAGAACAGATAAGAAGCAAGTACATTAGTATGGTTTTAATGGTATCCAAACTAAAAGACCCAGATGTTAAGAACCCAAATTAATTTGTATAGCGAATTCTATGCGTGAGACAATGAAAACCTGATATAACAGAAGTATGAGAATAGACACATTCTTGATGGTAAAAAGGATTTTCATAAGTCGAGGAATCTGATGATTCTTCTAGACTCTGCAAAGGAACTTAGTTTACACTATACAGGATAGCTATCGGCGCATCTCGTCGCGAATGACCTTTATCGGATAGGGTCCCTGTTTAAATTATACCGAATAGCTATCGTCGCATCTTGATTTTCATGCCAGTTAGGCCTCCTGCTTACATTATGAGGAAGCAATCCAGTATTGTTTCTTAATCCTTTGTTTACAATTTTATTGTGTCTCATTGTTCTTGAAGTAAAGAATTGTGATTACGGAGTGAAACGTAGCAGATCGCAGCTTTTACATCATGCCAGAAACATGCTGGAGTGATTTTCATATCACCTACAAAGAGAAGTGATTTTCGCTCCGATTTATGGAGCGTCTTGTATCAGATAGCTCTGGCATGATGTAAACAGCACCCCTATCCAATATGAAAATCATGGCGTGACGATAGCTATCCAGTATAGTGTAAACAGGGCCTTATACTTTTTGTAATCTTACTATTTTTCTTAGGATGGAAAAAGTAAAACAATTGAAAAATTGTTGCAGCTAGGCTCAAAGGTATCGACAGATATTCGTGGAAATACACCCCTCCATTATCTTGTTGAAAATCACCCAGAATTGCTGGAAACTGCATCTTCATTGCCAAGCAATCTGATAAGAGCAGGTGAGAAATGATTGATTTGCTATTTCCAAGCTTTCAAGATTTTGCATTAAATTTTGTAAAATTCATTTCAATAATAAGGTAAGACTTTAGATATATGGATACATATTACCGTACATGACAAGAATTCTCAAGAATTTTCAAGAATTCTTCACATTATGTAAAGAATTCTTGAGCCATATCAAAGACTTTTTTCTTTTTTCAAAAACATTTTTCAACAAGAAGTCTTAAGAACTAAAAACACTCTCAAGAATTCTTAAGAATTCTTGAGAATTCTTAGGCAGGAAAACCATGTTAATGTGCGCAACTGTGCATTCCTAATTCTATTGAACTAAATCATCAGGTCAAAATGATTCTTAAAAGAATTATTGAAAAACAATCAATTAATCAATCTCTTAATTACTCACTAATTAGATCAAATAATTGATCAATCAATAAATCAGCACTATACTTACAAAGCTGTATTTAAACGGAAGATTTCTTTTGTTTTGTCTTCTTTGCTATAAAAAGACGCAGAACTCCATTCTTGAAATTCTGAGAGTCGGAAGTTCTGAAACCTGGTTTATATCTTGAACATAGAGATTTTTTGGAGGGAAAAGTTTAAGGCAAATCTTTGGGCTAATAAAAAGTTTCAGACATAAAAATTTCCTTTTTACAGCCCATCGATCAAATCTTTTGCTTAAAATGAATTTTATTTGCATAGAATTAATGTAATTTTAACCAAAGACCAGCATTGAATGCTTCAAATCCAAGTTTCATGAGCAAAAAATTTTGCTAAAAGATTATCGGAAACTTTTAAGGGCAATTCAGAAAGAAAAGTTTTGGAAAAGAATTTTGTCTGACACTTTAATTAAACCATGTGCAACTTTTGGATTTGATGTAAATTTCTTTTTCTATGAAAATTCCATTTGAGTTTTGAAATACTTGATGTCTCCTTTTAGCTGGTGACCAGTTTAAGGAAAGTCTTGATATTCTCAACAAATACAGCGAATCACCAATTCACATTGCCGTCCGTTTATCACAAGAAAAAGTTTTGCAGCTTCTGCTTGATAAAGGAGCCAATAGTCGGATGTTGTGTGGTCATATGTATGCAATTCATTTAGCACTTAAAAACAATTGCAGAGGGTGTGCGCACGTTTTGATAAAAAATGACAAAGGATGCATTCTAGATAAAGATATGAAGTATCAGGGGCATCCTTTACACTGGACAAAAACGCCACAGGTATATCCTTTTACATAGTTTCTTTACAGGCTTTATTTAGTTAATTTTGGTTTTGCTAAATTTATGCCTACCATAAAAGGATGGATACATTTATCAATTGTCTTTGGTGATAAAATTGACCACAGATCAGCAAATGTACATTGGTACTGAATTTTGAAATTGGAATAACCACTTTTATTAAATCATTTTGGAAAGGTTTTCTCACATGAAGATCACATGATATGATTTTGATGCGAGAAAACCTTTCCAAAAGTTGATGAAAGATTTTGTGGATCTATTTTCAGCTTATCATGATTCGACTTTTCTTAATGCTATTAAATGACTGCAAGATTTAGAAATTAGTTTTGAAGAACAATGTAAAGCAATTTTCGAAAAAAATGTATTTTTTGTTTCTTTGTAAAACTGATTTGACTCATAAGATTTTTGTTGAAACATTGAAGAAATTGATTGCTGCCTTTTATGTTCAAAAATTATCATTGTATCTCAGGCTGTGAATATGCTTATTGAGAATGGTGCTGATCTGCAGTGCAGAAATTCAACCCAAGAGACACCACTTCATATAATGGCCAAAAGGGGAAGGCTTGATTGTGTTGTAGCTTTAATTTCAAATGGTGCTGATGTGAATGCTGTTTGCCAAGACAACAGAAATGCTTTGCATTGTGCTATTGAGGTAGGTAGCCTGTGTTCTAGCTGCAAGCAGACATTAAGAATTTTTTGTTAGAAGTTAGAATTGAAAGCTACTTTTTAACCCCAATGAAGAGGGGACTCGTAGTTCTCGTATATCAGAGAGGAAATTTAAAATTTTTTAATCGAATGAGCTGCAGAGAAAAATTAAGGACCTGAATTGCAGACCGATAATGTTAACTTTTTATCCATTGGGAAATAAGAATACTCAGACTTGTTTGGGGGACAATTGCATGCGTAGAGTGTTATGTTTTGGCGCATTTTATGCTCTAAGTTTTTACTCGAACGTGGCAAGGAGCTATTATCATAACAATATACATTAGGAGGAAACATAACTGATTTGCAATGTTCCTAATTGGTCTCGAGAAGAGCCCAGTTATTTTACACCATGTATACCGTGTACCCACCAATGAAAGCACGTCTCAAACTGGCTTGAGCACCCTTGAGCATCCGTCAATTCAAACATTATCGGCAACTGCGACGATAGTAGTAAGTCTTCCCTTCAGCTACCTGGTTCTTTCTCTTCCTTTGTTCCCTTATTTAATATAGTTGTTCTTTGTTATTTTTAAGGCTGGAGATGTAGACATCGTGAAAACATTGCTTCTTTTTGGTGCAGACCATGAATTTAAAAATCAAGATGGCTTCAATGCAGCTGAATTTGCAGATAAACAACCAGAATCCATGACGAATAGTGTTATAAAGAAAGCGTTGGAAACCTTTGCAGATATACATAGAGGTGGGTAAGACGTTTGATAATTATCAAAGAAACACATGCGACTCCACAGCTGTGATACTGATAGTGTGTCCATGTCACTAAATCTCGATTCTTATTTCTTGTTCTTTCAGGTGCTAATCAAAATGAAAGGCCAAAACGAGACTTGCTATCACATGCAAAATCAGCTTATTCAGAAGTGAAGCACAAAGTCAAGAAAACAATGCACAAAAAGGAGGCTGCAAATGCTTCAGTTCTGAAAAACAAGTTTGGAAAGGATGCTGTATTATGTATGGATGGTGGAGGCATTAGGGGCCTGGTACTGACTGAATTATTGTTTGCGCTAGAAGAAACTACAGGGCACCAAGTTGCAGATTTGTTTGATTGGGTGTCCGGGACTAGTACTGGGTCATACCTCGCTTTGGCATTGGCTGCAGGTATCTACTTCGGTTCTTATTTTGTATAATTTTATTTGTTTTAGTTAGTGAGTGGGTGAGTAATGATTTGAGTGAGTGAGAATTTGTAGTTACATGGTTATACCACTTTCTGTATACTGTTAACGTTACCGTCGAGATTTTTTGAAAATCAAACTGACATTGAAACTTTCGGTTGTTATCAGTCGAGTTATATTTTGAAGAGTGTCTGGCGTAAGTAGCTCAGTAGTTTCACTTTTCAAGCAACTCTGATATTTTCTATAAAGATTTTACATGTAAACATGTAAATACAGTAAGCATGGGATCCGATACAATACAGGAGCTGATTCATTGGCAATGAAGGACCTTTCTGCAATCTCTCCCTTGCTTTTTCAAGCAGATGGACTAAAAGGACTTGGTCGTGCTCTTACTAACAGGAAGATTTGTCGAAAGTACTCGGAAAGACTAATTGAACAGAAAAGTGCTGAAACGTATTTTTTTTACTTTCTGTAGGAAAACCAATTGAGCATTGTCAGAGAGCTTACTTCCGGATGAAGCAGCGTGTATTTCAAGGAGGACGGCCCTTTCCTTCAGAACCACTTGAAAATTTCCTGATTGAAGAATTTGGGAAGGAAAGAATGATGAGCTCGATTGATTACCCGAGGTACGTGAATTTTTATTGGGTTAATTTTGGTGTGGCTGTGCTACTTTTCCCCTGGTTTCCATAAACTTGTTTCCGTCAATCTTTAACTCATTTGACTTTGGTGCCTATTTCATTCACAATGCCAAACTTTAGTTGCCTTTCAATTTGCTTTCTTTCTGCGATCTTATCTGACCGTTTGCTGTGACCTGTATGGGAAGAGAGTGCAATTTTTTCTCAGGTTTCGTTCAAAAGTGATTTTCAATTTTATCAACAAAAGCTCATTTGCCAATTTTGCTGTCATAGCCGAACTATCTTGCAGTAGATTCGAGTTGACGTTGACGAAACTTTTTATTTATTCCTTATTTTTCTTTGAATTGCCAGAGTAATCATTCCAGCAATAATGGCAGACAGAAAACCAGCCGTACTTCACTTGTTTAGGAATTATGATGCATCGTATGATGAACATCATTGGCAAAGGGACACCCGATTCACCAGACCAAGGAAACCTGAAGGTTAGAATCGTCCATCGTCAAAATATTCAAATCTTTGTTTTGTATTTGTGTGTATGTCGAGGGAACCTTATCATTCTAAGATCAGATGTACGCTCTGAAAAGAGTCAAATGGTTCTAAATTGCATCAATCGCAAAGTTGGGAGAGAGGGGTGCTATTAGTGCTATGTGAACAATGTTTTGTACCCTCTCGAAAAAACGTTTTCCTTGAATCACGTACCTTTCGCCTGATTTTTCTTTGAAATCGCCTGTCCTGTTTTGTGATTAAATTAGTCATGTTTGTGAAAATAGAACTCTGTGCCCCACTGGCCACATCAAGCTTAAAAAAGAACAATCCTGTGAAAGGCTTCTTCAGGCTTTTTTATAGCATGCTGCTCTGAGCAGTTCTTATCTTTTTGGTACTTTGTGCTTTGGTGTTGTGTTCTTTGCTACTTATTCTTTGCTCTTGGCTATTCTGCCATATACATCAAAATCATTGCTTACATTCCAGAACAAGAACTGTGGCGTGCGGCCCGATGCTCAGGAGCAGCTCCAACGTATTTCAGGGCGATGGATCGATACATAGATGGAGGACTTATTGCAAACAACCCAACCCTGGATGTTTTGACTGAAATCCACAAATACAAGAAACATAATGAAATAAAAGAAAGGAAGGCTGCGGAGCAATCAACCACACCAAGGGATACTGCGCTGGCGTCTGATGTTGCAATGAAGGGAACCAATGATAACTTGGGAATTGTCATTTCTCTTGGTAAGTAAGACACACATAAAATCAAAAGAAACCTTGTTACGACTCACGGCTTAGCAATGTTCGAAATTTGTACTCTTTGTAGAAATTTATTATCCTTGGTTCTAGCAGTCCAAGGTCGAAATTCGTAAATCTGAAACAACTCTAGCACTAAAAACGAGGACTTGAATTTTCATATGAAATTGCTAGAATATAGCTTTTTGGACAAAAAGTGCTATGTTTTGTCGATATTATTGCTGAAAGTAAGATATTTCAAGGTACGATTTCATCATCTCTTCCCCAAAGAATAAGATATCGACTTTGGTCGTTGACACCACTGCACATAGAGAAGATTTTGAAGATCAGTAACATGGTCGAATTTTAGAGATCTCTCAAAAAGTTGCAGTTCTTGTCTGTTTACCCTGTAGAAAATGTGCAATGTTAGATAAATATCATTGGTGGGAATCTTCGGCAAGGAAACTTTCCTACATGAATCAGACGATGGTAAATTGTTTGAAGACAATGCTCAAAACAGGCGAATGGCAGTTGCAGAGAGATCGGTAATACTATTTGAACGAGAATATATGGTAATAGAATATCTATTTATTTTAGGTACTGGCCGACCACCTCAAGAACCCTTAAAAGGGATTGATTTATTCAAACCGTCTTCGATTTGGGAAACAACTGAAGTGTTTAATAGTGCTCGATCTTTTGGGGAATTGCTCGTTGATCAGGTAAGTTGGATCAAATGTTCCTAAAATCTCGTTTGTACATTAGAAAAAATAGGAACTATTTAATGAACCAAGTTTCTAATTTGATCGATGAGTTGAGTGAAAAGACTGTAGACATAAATTTCTGCGATGTCATCTCTCTGTAGTGTTTCAATTATCCACAAAAATGGTTTGCAAGCAACGTGTTCTCAAGCTCCTCAGTGAAAGAAGCAAATTTCCAGGAGACCATTTTTAAAGCTACTCTCCAATGTTGAATATTTTTACATTATAAAGTTTGCATGATAATTGTGCACCACAAGAAATTGTACAACTTTATGCTAAAGATTTTCAAGTCACCTTACTTTATGAATCTTTTCTGACGACTTCTACTTTTCATTTTCCCCTTTTTTAAAATTTTATTTTGAACTAATATACCCATGTTCTCATTCCCTTTCTTAGGTTACTAATTCCGATGACCATGTTGTGGAACGGGCCAAGAGTTGGTGTGAAATGGTTGGATTGCATTACTTCAGATTGAACCCATCTTTGTCTTTGGATGTAGAACTGGATGAAAACGACGATAAAATATTGATTAACATGTTATGGGAGACAAGAATTTATTTACACAAAAATCGAGATTTATTGCAAAGAGCTGGTCGTATTTTGCTAGGAATGGAATGATCTGAATACAAAATAGATTGCATTTAGCAGCTGATATTCAAATCGAGTTATTTATGAGCTAATTTTAGCATGGTTATAGTTTTAATAATTTAGAGAAAGTGTTATGTTATTGAAACGATCTATTTACGAATTACAGATTATTTATTCGTTGACGTACTCATTTTTGGTCCATGTTTGCCACCAAAAAAGCAAAACTGTTCTGCAGATGAACACCATGACCAAATGAACATGCTACGGTTGATTTGATGAACGCATAGAACTTGGGTTTCAAAAACTGTTTTTTGTTTGTTTTGGTCAACCTATCAAAAAGTGCTTTGTGGGGAGAATTTGTTGCAGGGTTCTTCTTGAGGGAAATCAGTAACATCGCTTCCCTCTGAAGTTTTTTGAAAGTTCGTTTCAATCGTTTCAAGCAATGTTTGTTTGCAATATCTGAAACGTTTGTCGATGTTTGTTCGTTTCATGTTTATTTGTCTTATTTGTTTAAGAATAAACAATCTATTTTTTACGAAAGAGACTTCTTACGAATTTTTTTTTTTTATCGCGTACAGCCGGTAATAATTTTATGACAAAGTTTTTGCCGGTTTTTGCGATGAAACGAACCAAACCAAACGAACAAACGTCTTTCTGCTCACTTCACGCTAATCTCAAATCAAATGTTTGTTTAAAATGTTTACGCGAACATCAGCATATTTGCGCACTGACTCACCATTTCCTAAGTAACAATTCATACTGCGAAGGCGCTTTCTATTGTTCTATCTCAATGTTAATCGAACTTTTTGTGTTATTAACCAATCAGATTGGAGATATTTGAATCATAATGGCGGATTATTGATTGTTATTGAAAGCGACTTTCGCGAAGCTTCAGAAAAAAGAATTATCATATCTTACGACCTTACAAAGTTATAAGGAGGAGATAAAGGGAAGAACAATATCAAATAAACATCAAACAATAAAACAACGAAAATAATAAATGTTATGCATGGTCGAATACTTCCCACCATCATAGCGCTGGTATCATCATCTTTACTGTGGAGTCGGTGGTTGGGATATCAAATTTACTGAGTCAACGAAGAAGTATTTGAACAAGCGAAGAAGCACCCTGGCAGCCATAAAGACGACGATTTCTAAATCAACAACCCACAGCAAATCCCGCTTACTTCCTTGACATTAATATTGGTTTTGTGGCCGTCTTATATCCGTCGTTTGGTTACATTATTCGCGATTTGTAAATCCGTTGGATTGGCGCGCCGCTAGGCCATCTTGTCAGTTGAGCAACTCATTTGCTGCACAAGTTTATCAAGCATCAATATTGAATAAATGCTGTGAAGAAATTTATTAAAACATTGAGAGGGAACGCCTAAAGATATTCAGCATCATATATGATTGGATTTAACACAGTTCATCCACTGAATTACATTACAATTTAAACTGTAACGGCCTGGGAAGCATGGCTATCTCGTTGCATACTACGCCTTCCTTGTTTCGTTGTTTCAAGCTGTTTTCAACCACTTTCAGACATTTATTTTGAAGTCAGTTAGAAATGAAAGACGCTGTTGCTATTTCTAGATTCGAAGATTTCAAATAAACATTGAAACGCAGCGTACCTACAAAGTTAGAGAGAATTTAAAATGGCCTGTTTGTTGTTTGCAGTTTTCATGACGCTGATTTGTGTTGGTATGTTCAACAAAGTTAATTCCTCAGGCTGGGACCGACGTTATTACATCCAGGCTTTGGTTATCAACTTTGATATTCGTCTGTCTATTCCCAAAATAAAGTTTGACTGAGATCAGGTCATAGCCAAAAGCAGCTAAGTCTAAGAATTTGAGCTCCTTGATCGAGGCCCAAAACCTGTTTGTCCTTGTTTTGTGTTTGGCATTAGTATAGTAGTAAAATTGCAACTGCATGAGTCAGATCTAAGATTTTAACAATTTTTCTGCATATCCCAGCACCTAAAAAGTCCGCAAAACCCAGGGTGCATTCCATGTAAACAACACGCAGAAGGTTATGCTGAAAGTTGCACTGAATACAATTGAGTCATTTATGACAGGAAAACAATAGATATTTTGTATTCAATTAAATTACAATAACTTTCAATTGTTTCTATCAGATTTTCATGCCAATCCACTGAGAACATTTCTTTTCGATACCAAAGATCTCCTGGCCTAATTGCATGGAATGCACCCTGGCCAAAACCCCCCCCCCCCATATCCTTTGTTTGCTGTGATAAATCCACCAGTCAGATGAACCAGTGGAACTGACAAACCTGTACATAATGCAATTTACGCACAAGATGATGGAAAGGATCTTTTTACTTTGCATCTGACAGGATTTGATAGTTTTGATGGGTGCATTTTATAGAAAGCAAAGAATCACAGGAAAAATACCCCTGAAACATCTTTTGTCAAATCCAAGAGTGTATGTGATAGAGGTACCTTGATTACAAGTTAAGATTTTCATGTTGCACTTGAAAAGAAAAAAAATACCAAATTTGGTGCTGGTGAGCTGTAAACTATTGTTTTCGTTTGAATTTGCACACCCCACCAACCCCACTTTTGGCTGGTGCAGCCAAGACCTTATTAGAAATTTGCACGCTAGACAGTCTGGGTTGCATCAGGGTTGATCTTCGCTGATTTTCACAGCTCTACAGCTCATGAAAGAAGCCCAAGAACTCTCCTAAACCAGGATCTTAACAACAAATTAATTAGCTTCTTTGGCATTCTTGGTAGTAACCTATTTATTTACAGGAACTTATGGGCTATTTTTGGAAGTAAGGTTTAGGATTTATATCTGCCCATTGTTTTAGATTGGCCAATGGATTGTAAGGCTTTAAAATATAAATATAAATTATATATAAGGGTTTAATTTTTAGCAGTATGTGAAGCAATTTTCTTTGGCCTTGTATTTATTTCTTATGATATTTTGAAATTCCATCTTGATTTCAGAAAATCTTGCAGTAAATGCTCAAGAAATCCCAAGATTTTTAGTTGAACCTTCAGACACAGATGTCGTAGAATTAGAAAATACGGAGATTAGTTGCAGTGCCACTGGTGTACCTGTTCCTACAATTGTTTCATGGATGAAAGATGGTGTTCATATCGTGTTGGATGGTACCAAGTCAATTCTTCCGTCTGGCGCTCTTCGAATTACAAATGCACGCAAATCAGATGATGGTTATTATCAATGTGTGGCTAGGAATATTCTTGCTTCTACAATTTCAAGAAGAGCAAAACTCAATGTTGCATGTAAGTTTATTGTCAAACAAAATCACAAAGTTTTCTTTTCTTGACATTATGCCAAAATGTATTGCTGAATTTGAATTATTGTTTATGATTTGCCATTAGTATTTTCTTGTCACTTTTCATGCTTAATAAAAATTACCAGTTATTGAAGAATCCATGAAACAACACTATTTTGTTTCTGTTTATTTTTGAACCCAAAATATAAATTATTTCAAAGCTTAACAGCTAAACCAGTTGCTGTAAATTACAGTGCAGGTCTGTGAATGTTAACATGTAAGAACTCTCAAGAACTTCATAAGAATCCTCCAAATGTGATTGTCTCATATATCTTGCTATTGCTCTCTTCCAGATTTTGAACAAGTTTTCACTACAACCCAATATAGAACAAGAAATGCCGGAACGAGTTTCATTGAGAGCAGTCCACTTGTTTCCATCAACCCATTACCGAAACCAATTTATGTTTGGAAAAAGAATGGTGTGAATTTGGTAGAAAATGGAAGAATTAGTGTCTCTAGAGACCATGCGTTATACATAGCTGATTTGCAGTACGCTGATAGTGGGACATACACTTGTGAAGTAGAAAACCCAGTTATGGCAAAGCGTGGCAAACCAACTGCAAAACAAATTGCAGCAAGAATTGTTTTGTCCATTTCTGGTGAGTGTTTTATGTTCCTATAAAATGGTGTATTGAATGACATCTGTCTTGTGTACAAAACTTTATAATTTTATTGAACATCGAAACTGTACTTGACATCAATACGGAAATCATTTTTGATCAGATGCTTTTTCAAGTACAAAATGTCTGATCATGACCATAAGATGGAATAGGAGTACGATCATGTGTATAGAAAATGTGACAATGTTTCTACCACAAATCTCATGAACATATTAAGGGAATTATAATAGTCGTATCAGCGATGGAATTAGCAAAGTAATTTTTATGAAATCATTTTTTTCAAGGCTAGCTTCTAAGTAAAAGTAGGATACTTAATTTGAATGCTGATATGCCGTTGCTTCTTGAGTTAGGGGAGCAGATATATTTGCCCTGGATAAGAGGATACGATAAAGGCCAAAAAGTCTCAATCTCTGTTCTATACTTGAGAGGAATTATCTCTGTGGTAAATGTCTAGCCTGAGTGAGAGAGAGAGATTTATTGATTTGTAAACAGAGTTCTACTGAGCTATGTCAAGAGAATACAAAGCTGTCAGCAGGGAATCATTGTTCAACCCTATAAAAAGAAAGGTCCCTAAACAATGTCCTGTTATTGCTGAGATTCTATCATCAGGAAGTTACTTTATCTAAGAGATTGTTTTGGAAACTGTTCTTTTGTGCAGATAACATTGATATTTGAAAACAATGATACAGCCCAATTGTGCCATGTTGACTTTGTTTTGCATGCATCAAATTGTTCAAAAAAACATATCCAACTGATCTGTTTATGCTCTCTAACACACAATTCTTTCACCATACAGCTGCTGTCCCCCGTTCTTCTGCACCATCACTCATACTAAATCCTAAGGATATAACAGCTTTTCAGGGGATTGATCTCACTGTTGCAATGGAATGTTTTGCAAATAGAAGGTACTTATTTTTCTTTTGACTTTTAATCAAATTGCAGGTGGATTCAAATTTATCAATCTTCAACAAAGCTAGAGGATATATGCTTCTTTTATTATGCTTCATCAAAATTCATCAAATTGGTTATCTTTTTGCAATATTTATGAATTAATTTCTTTCCAAATTCTCTTTCCTAGATTCATTGACAGCAAGAATAGCTGAAAAACACCTCAGAATGCTATCTTTCAAGCCAATAGATGATTACGGAAAAGATTGTGTTGAGGGGCATTTGACCAAGATGCATTGCATTCTGTAATGGAATCGACAGTGATTTTATTGAAACTCGATCATAAAATGCAATTCATCTTGGTCAAATGCCCCTCAACGCCATCTTTTCCATAATCATCTATTGTGCTGAACTTCTTAAAGAGAATGCTGTCCCATTTTAGTCAACAAAACAGATACATTTTTAATGCCCTCTGGGAGACCTAAGACAATTTCAAAGACATCATTTGTTGGTATTGAGTAATTTTGATTATCCCACAGTCTGGTAGAAACATCTATTTATAAAATTGGTACAATTTATCATTAATTTTTAGTGATACATCAATTATCTGGAGAAAGAATGGAGTGTTTTTGTCGGCAAATACAAAATACAGATTTGATTCAACAAGAAAACGCTTGACAATCAACACACCCAGCAAATCTGATGAAGGAACATATTCTTGTGAATCTTCAATTTTGAGTAANCATTTTAGTCAACAAAACAGATACATTTTAAATACCCTCTGGGAGACCTAAGACAATTTCAAAGACATCATTTGTTGGTATTGAGTAATTTTGATTATCCTCCACAGTCTGGTAGAAACATCTATTTATAAAATTGGTACAATTTATCATTAATTTTTAGTGATACATCAATTATCTGGAGAAAGAATGGAGTGTTTTTGTCGGCAAATACAAAATACAGATTTGATTCAACAAGAAAACGCTTGACAATCAACACACCCAGCAAATCTGACGAAGGAACATATTCTTGTGAATCTTCAATTTTGAGTAAGCGAGTCACTGGATCAGGACAATTACGTGTTATTGGTAAGAAGTGAATATAATTTTTATTTATGAGTTCAGTAAAATGTAATGTATATGAATAGCAGATGGATGCAGGTTTTTAAAGGTTATTATTTTATATGATCTCAAAAAGGTAGTTATTCCGAAAGCAGAGCTGGCAAGTTGGCTCAACATTCAAAACATTTTTGTAATCTTAATCCATTGCTGTGATAGCAGTAGTTCCATCTAAGCAACGGGCATTAAACTACAACAACGATTTCTCATCTTTGAGGTCGAGTATCAAATATCAATGAGGCATTAAGCTGAGAGTAATCTGGCATCATGCAGAGGGAATCAGTCAGTTTACTGCAACTTCAAGAACAAGCAGGGCCGTAGGAAGCATCTTAAACTTGGAGGGGCACGCCACTTCAAGGGCACTTTTTTCAATTAGCTAAAGGGGCATTTCCTGAAGCAAAAAGAGCACTTCTTTGTTTATTTCAAAATCTTGGGGGGGGGGCACATGCCCCCAGTGCCCCCCGGTTCCTACGTCTCTGAGAACAAGACTATTTTTCTGTGATACCTGCAATGTGTTTTGAGTTATGGCATTTAAAAATGCAATCACAATGAAGTTTTTAAAGTTTAATTCCGAATACTGACTGTTCGAAACGTTTGTAATCAAGATGATATCTCCTTTTAAATACCAAATCTCAATGAATTTTTATTGCATAGAGTAAAACCTCAACCATTTTCCCGAACAAAGAACATTTTGAAAGATGTGTCACAAAACAACCCTCAGAAGCTTAGTCTTTATTAGGGAGGAAATAATTTCGGGGCATCAACAAATGATGTTTTTTGTCCAATCTAGCCACTTGAATAGAATGAAATTTCTTTCTAGCTCCTCCATTTTTCCGAACAAAGAAAATGGTGCGAGATGCCTTCAGCGATAACTCAACACGAATGTGGTGTAATGCAACTGGGTCATCATCATTCACCTCAAAATGGTATCATAACTCAAAACGTGTTTACCCAACTGGAACAAGGATTAGAATCAATTCAGATCGAAGTCTCTCTGTTTATAATTTATCATGGCATGATGCTGGCGTCTATCAATGTATTGCGCAGAATACTGCTGGACAGGCAATCACATTGACACAACTAAATGTTAAAAGTAAGTATTTCTTTACAAAGGTCACTAAAGAATTCAAATCATTCAGTAGCATCCCTCAGAATTGAATTCACACAAAGTTATTCTGTTTCATTCCTTTGTGTTAGTTTACAATCAGTGTAGAGCAGTAGGACCCCGCATTTAAGCAATAGAGTTTCCAAGTTTGGTCCTCGGTTTTTCCCATCCTAGGGGCCTCTTAATAGTAGTTTTTAATCCAAATGAACTTGTAGATGTAAAAGGTCAATTCATTACTTTGTATCAGCCATTGACATATTTCTTAAAACACAGAGATCTTGAGGAAAGCTTTTCATACTAAACCTTGAGGCTTAAAAGTGAGTGGGGCCTTCTTGTATACATATAAAGTGTGGGGTGAGTGTGGGGTGAGTGGCCGAGCGGCTTATACAGTTTTCATCAGGTGACTGAAGTTAAGCTTGGTCGAGTGGGGTCAAACTCCGGATGGGTGACCTCAGAGGCCTGACCCGGGGACTGACCTCGCAACTCACTTCGCCGTCCTTCGGAAGGGACGCTAAACTAGGGGTCCCATGCCTGGATGCGGCATGCATAGTGGGCCTAAATTAGCTTTAAGTAGCTAGAAAATCCTGACAGCCCACTTAAAACAAATAAGTGACTGACTGACTGACTGACTGACATAGTCTTGGTTTTTCCAGGCTGTTGTTTTTCGATAGATTAGGTAGGATTAGGTACTTTGAAACATTGGGTATATAACTGGAAAGCTATTTTATTCCTTTTTTCCTCAGTTTTAATTGATTTTTGGAGTTTGATTTGTAAATTATGTTTAATATGCCTTCTATTTTAACTCGTAGATATTACAGCAAGATTTACAATACCACTAAGAGACTCATATTTTCATGTTGGTTCGACAGCAGTTATTCCTTGTTATGTTACTGGTGCACCGAGGCCAACTATTAAATGGCTCAGGAATGGCCTCGCAATTCCACCCGTAAGTTTTACTATTCCGTCAATTAATCCATCAACTGATCGATCAATCAACAGACCATTAGCTATTGTGAATCGATTTTAATTGATTTGAAAGGTTCCAGTGAAAGTTTCTTAGTTTTCTTCTTATTTTTTCGGCGCTAGGAATATCATGTTATTCCTACGAATATTGAACGTTTCTTGACATATTAAACAACATTTGGGGAGACAAGATAGAGTTCTTGTGGGCTCAAAATATAGAATTGCAGTGGATATTACTAAAGGTTGGGGTTTCAAAGACTTGTTTGCCATAATAGCTTTAAATTTAGCTTTAAAATGTTTTTTAGTGCTTCTCAAACATATACTAGAGTTTCCATCCATCCTAGGACTAGTTTCTTAAAGGGGCGTAGCTAGTAAAGGGTGTTCAGGGTGTGACACCACCAAATAGTTTTCAAAAACGTTAAATTTAACTTATTAGGCGAAATTTTGGACAATATCTTACTGAACAATGACTCTTTTTAACTAAAGTAATTGAATATTTAAAGAAAACAACAACAAAAATTCGGGCAGTTTACAAGCTAAGATAGCATACCCCTAAAAGTGGGTACCTCGCTACGCCCTTGTTTCTTATGAATGAGTTTCTCGTAAAACATTAATATAGATGTGCATATGTTAGACACTCAATTATTTTGTTTTTTATGTTGTAGTCAATGCTTCATATTTCCCAAACTTCAAAAGGCTACTTACAAATGGTCAATTCAAGGAAAGCGGACAGTGGCAGATTCACATGCGTCGCAACGAATGGTGCTGGAAGTGCTAGTCTTACTGCTTATGTTGGCATCGTTGGTTAGTCCTTCACGCATTCTAAAGCCATTTGTAACATGTTTTATACCACCACAGTCTCGCAGCATAGTTAAAATTTGATTTTAAAGACCCTCTGCTAACCATGATCCTTCTTGGTGCCAAAGTCGACTTTCACATTATCTGCAAGTCGTTTCTGGCTTAGGTTCTCTTTGCCTTGCTTTTCATTCGGCGCACAAACGATCGAAACTTGATATCTCCCTTTCTAAAATTTTAAAAGGGCCTTTGCAATAGGCATACCTCGTACGTGCCGTTTATTTGTTGCCGAGGAAGGAAAGTTGTTTGGAAAGTTGTTTGTCTTGCACACAGCAAAGAAAGTGCGCAAAGCCTACATGTCGGCATAGGTCTTTAAGGGCCATAGTTAACAACTAAGAATTGTGTGTCATGACTTATTTTTATATTCCATTAAAAATTTACCTAATGACATATTACCTAATTGCATTACTAACAAACTACATTACAATACTACGAGAACGACACTGCAGGGAGCAAAAGACTATGACTACCCTGTTGTGGCCATTACATCAAAATTAAGACAAAAGGGAACAAAACACTACATATAAAATCACACATAATTACAACGTGAATAGATACTTAAGTCTTTTGCTCATTGGACGTCAAGTCGAATGGTGGTTTGAAAAGTCTCTGATTGAGAGCTCAACTTATAGCTTGATTTTATATGATATTTCCGCTGGCCATCCAATATGCGACAGACTTTACTAACAAAACAGAACATTTTAACATTAGGACCACGACGAACATCATTCTGAGGGTCATTTCAGAGAAAGAACATTTACGATAGGGGCTTTGTGGCTACAAGGCGACTTTGTGTCATGGCTCGAAGTCCACATCGTATTTCAACTCAACTCAACCTACATAAAAAAGTGTCAACATGATAACAAATGCATGCATTTAGCTACAGTATCATACCTTGCATATCTGCGTTCAGTATATAAATTGATGTATTATGCTCATTTCTAATGTTGAGGGTATTTTCTCTCTGGCTGCAAGGACATTACGCTGAAGTCATAGATGAAACAAGTGACAATTTTGGTCATTTGTTCTATTAGGCAAAACAAGCAAATTTCAAAATAAGATTTTAGCTGAAACGCAAAGTGAATACCATACAATGTTAGGATCTGAGGAGAAATAAGGATTTTCCAACAAGAGGTTTTAGCCGCAAGAATAAAGAACGTAAACAATAGACCTTTAGCTATTCTAAAAAGAGTCTGAATCGAACGATATTTTTTACATTTTGTAGAATTTCGTATGTTCACAAAAGTGATAGAAGCTCTCACGCCACTCAATCGAACACTACGTATAAAAATGTATATAATATCGCTCGATCCAGACTCTTTTGTAGAATAGCTTAAAGGTGTATTGTTCCTAACGCTAGCTCAATCTCAAGTTGTATAGCATTGGTGTTTACAAACAAGCAAATGTTAGCGGCAAGAGTAGGAAAAGATTTTATCACGGAAATCCTTATTTTACCGCCTTCCCTTTCAGATCCTACTGTAATCACAAAAGGTCCAAATGCAACAACCATTGCACGGCGAGCAATTACGTTATGGCTGCCGTGTGCAGTACGACATGATTCTACTGTAAATATCACGCGTGAATGGAGAAAAAATAAAGGACGATTATATGATAGGAGATACACGGTTCTTCAAGATGGTGGATTACAGATTTTGAGTACACAGGGATCCGATGCTGCAACATTTTCGTGCAATGTCTTTTCAAATGGTGGCAATGCGAGTGTTAGCACAGTTCTTAAAATTGTCTGTAAGTATTTTACACCTTGATTTGGGAATTGTTCCAGGGGAATTTCTGCATACACTGAGTGATTTATTAAGATAGAAAAAATTCGCAGGAAGAAATGATTCACCATTTGCCCTATTTTAGAGAAATCATAGTATTTTAATCAACAATACAACTGAGTCTTGCAACTTTTTTGAGACATTTTCATCAGAATTTGGAACATTTTCTGAAACAGTAAAGAATAACCAAATGTTGTTGATTTCCATGTCGTAAATTTGTTACCTCATTTGAAGCTAATGGTACATCCTTTAAAGCTCATAGTACATCCTTTAAACTTTCTTGGGTGTATGAACATGTTTTTCATACTTTCTGACATTGGGGAAATGTTTTCCATAGTTTTTTTAATGAGAAAATGAGGTATTTTTTTAATGAGTTTTCTTCGTGAGGTCATGTAAGAATATTGTAATGGCAAGGGCTTTCAGGGACACATTTATCAATCATTACCCCCTTCTAGAAGGAGTTACACTTTATTTATCATAAAATATAGAATGATTAAAATATTAAAACAACTTAAAATCGAAGGAGGAAACTTTTGTAGGTTTCTTTTTAAATTCAGGCCTTCATTCTAAGGCTTATCACTACTCTGTTTTATTTCAGCCCTTCCTTTATCACCCTCGACCCCATTGGCCTCAGCAATCAGCACAAATACCTTAACATTAACATGGCTTGCACCTGAGTTTAATGGTGGAATTGTTTTGAAAGATTACGAACTACAAATGAAGAATGAGACTGTGAATGTTTTTATTACTGTCATGTTTACAACGCAGTTAAGAGTACAGATCAAGAATTTACTGGCAGGCACGAAATACTCTTTTCGAGTTGCTGCAAGGAATGAACTTGGTAGGGGTAGATGGAGTGGAGACACTCCATGGATACCCACGAAAATATTAGGTATGTATTAAAACTATGAATTTTAGATTTACTTTTGAATTCTTATATTTGGAATCCTCTTTTAGATATTTTATATCCCACGGAATATTGTTGAACATTCTTTGTATCAAAAGCAAATTTAATGTTTATTATTCGTTGCAACGAAATATTTTTGTCAGCTGTTTTGTGTGTGAGAAGTTCTTTGTTTTAATGGGAATTGACATAGTTAAAAGTGGCACGGTTCAAGTGGTAAAAATTGTATTTGATGATCTTGGAACGTGCCGTTTCATTGTTTAGCTAAAGGAACGAACAGTTCGCTATTTGCTTAATTGGATCCAGGCAGATGGAAACTTGGCCAATTTTGTGGTTGCAGTATTCTTGAATTGGACAATTTCTGTTATAATTATTATTTTATTTTATTTCCTTTCCAGCACCATCAAGGCCTCCTACCAATCTACATACAATTTTAACAGAACAAACAAAGATCGTTTTACGATGGACGGTAAGAATTGAACACATTACGAACTATCATGTTTTTATACCGAATTTTTTTAGAACTATAACCAGTAAAATTTGAGATTAAAGAATCAGTTAGATAAAAATAAAAACAGAAGAGTGTGATATCGTTTCATGTTATTTTACATTTTAGCACACGTCGAAATGTACTTTAGCTGCCTTATTCATTTGTGTAAGGTTTACTTTTTTCACACCTTACCATAAGCCATTCTTGTCAGCTACCAGCAACAAGTTTGAGAAAGATGTCAGTTTTTTGTCTTGCAAATCTTAAATGTACCTAAACAAGCCCTTAACACAAAAGATAATGATCATTGTAAAGATAATGACCACTTTTTTAGTGATCACTTCAGATCACTGAATTGTGTTATTGATTTTATTTCAGCCGCCGCCCGTCGAATTTCATAATGGTGGATTACGAGGCTACAATGTTTACTATCGAGGACGAGGCTGGATCAACTCTGCCTTCACAATCAGGATAGCACCCCCTGGTTTGGTCACAGACAAAATCATTACATATTCTCTTGACAATCTTCTTACCTTCACTCAATACGAAATCAGAGTCGCTGCTTTTAATGATGCCGGTGTGGGTGTGAAGACGTCATTGATTTATGTTGAAACTAAACCAGGAATTCCCAGCGTCGCACCGACAAATGTTTCTATCGATGTTGTGAATGCTACTGCAGCTTTAGTGAGCTACAAATCCCCCCGTCAGATTTATTGGAATGGAGAACTGATAGCAAGCAGGGGGTATGCTTACAAGCCAGATAGCCCTATCGATGTGTACACTTATGATGCAACTTACAATCGTGCAACACGGTATAACCAGACATTTATTATGATGGGCCTGAAGCCAAACACCCAATATGCTTTACGAGTTGCCGTTGTGACTGCATCAGGGGCAGGGCCTAAAAGTCAGCCAGTTTACTTCAGAATGCAAGAAGGTAGCCCGCGTTCACCCAGAAATTTCATGGTCACTGCGACATTTGCTCATGCTATTGTTTTGAGATGGAGTGCGCCTTACGAGACGAATGGTGTTTTGCGGGGGTATAAAGTTGGTCATAGAAGGTATGGTTACATCGGAGAACTGTGGACGGAAAGAAGGGACAAGGAGCCCCCAGAATCCGGAGGTGCAGTTTACAGGGGATTGCGTCTGAATACTAGATATGAATTCTACGTGCTTGCATTTACAAATGCCGCAGATGGGCCTAAAGTATTTATTGATGCACAAACGAGACAAACTGCACCAACGTTGCCAGGGAAACCAACCAAGCCAATATTAGTAGAAAATAATGGCACATCGATTTCATTGAGTTGGGTGATGGATGAAACCGGGGGGACGCTTATGAGTTATTACTTGATAGATTCAAACAATCAATCGAATTATCACTCCCTGGCGGAACCACTTCGAGAATGGACACTTGTTGTTAATCTGACACGAATCCAAGATATTCCCACGAGAATCAAGAATCTCACGACAAACACGATGTATCGTTTCCGTGTAACGCCTGTCAATTCAGTTGGGCGTGGACCAACCAGTAATGTTTCAAATGATATTCGAACTGCAGAATCAAGTAAGTGATGCACCGTTTGTTCTTCAGTGTTCTAAATTCGTTGTTTATTCAATTCAGTTCAAGTTTATTCATAGAAGACACGGCCTAATACAGATGTATAAGCAAGAAATGTATATTCTACACGACCGAAGATAAGCAGGACTTATCTGACTTGGACCGTTTGTTTATTGCTTTGTTGTTTTTCATTGTTTCATTATTCGGTTTCCTTTGTTTTGCTGTGTAACCTAATTTTAATTTCCTGTTGCGTCATTTACTAAAAGGCTAGAGAGAACAGCTGGTGGACAAACGAGAACTACCCCAAAAATAGACTCAACTGTAGCTGCTCTGCTTTTTTATATTTATGAGTCCTCCCTTCACTGAAACTAATCAGCCATTTGTTCACTCAGAACCCATTGCCTGGCCTACCAATTTAAGAGCGACAGCAAATGGAAGACAAGCCTTGTTGGTTCAATGGGTGGTATGTACAATGCTTTTTTACCTTTAGTCACAACATTTTCTAATCGTCAAAATATCAAGTGTGTTCATAAATGAGAGCTTGATAATGAACTCTTGTGGTGCAGAATTGGAAGAGAGACTATCTTGATTACCAGATTCATTTGGAGTCATTTCAGTTTTAGGCATACACTCAGTTTTAGGTGGCCCTGTCAGTCAACGGCATACACTCAGTTTTAGGTGGCCCTGTCAGTCAACAAGACTATTTATATACAGCACGCTGCATAATTGAACAGTGCTTGGGCTACGATCTTCAAGTTGGTCGTTTCTTCTCATTGATTGATATAAATGTAACAATTGTATCAAGTTTTCTTTTTCATTTATTTTATAGCCACCGCCAAGATACACATGGGGAAGCGCTTCAATATCCTACAAAATCAAATTAGTCTCGATTGGAAAACTAGACAGAGATGAAAGAACAGTCCATCTGCGTGATAGTCAATCAAAACAACACATAGCTGGTAGCCTCGCTAAATGGACCTGGTTTAATGTTACTATACAAGTTTATAATGGCGTTGGATATGGGCCGGTTAGTTGGCCTGTTAAAGCAAGGACTGCCGAAGATGGTACGTGCTAATTAATGTTTTATTATTAAAGTCATAAATTCGATGCTGTTTCCTGGTAGTATTTTAAGCGCTTTGGTTCAAATAAGTTTTCTTGAATGTTCGACGAATCTGAGCTTATCGTCTAACTCTTTCTTAATTTGCTGAAATTAGCGTGGCTTGAAGATAGGACACTTAACTATCATTGTATGCAGTGCATCCAGCGGTTAGTGTCAAACGATTTTAGTCTGATTTTTTAGTTAACGATTCTTTGAAAATAGGAAAAAATGGTTAAGAAGAATGTCTGAGAATGAGAAGCAGGTGACTTGTAACTCTGTGTACAGAGTGACAATATGAATCCTCATACCTGTTTCAAATGGTCAACGTTTGATCAGATTTATACGACTCGTCTTATCGCTGTCTCTAAAGTTTCCCTAAAAGTTGAGGTTTGAAAATTGGTGTTAGCAAATTGAATTGAATTGAATTGAAGTAGCCGAAAGTTACTGATTGAGACTCCAAGCCAATAGCATGTTTCCTAATTTATTCATTGCCGTGCCCCAACCCATATTATGTTTCCTAGTTTTTTCATTATCATGCCCCAACCCATATTATGTTTCCTAGTTTTTTCATTATCATGCCCCAACCCATGTTATGTTTCCTAGTTTTTTCATTATCATGCCCCAACCCATGTTATGTTTCCTAGTTTTTTCATTATCATGCCCCAACCCATGCTATGTTTCTTAGTTTATTCATTGTCAAGCTGTGCGTGACATTCTCTTATTTGCATTTCAGTCCCTGATAATGGTCCTGCTACAATCAGATTAGTAGCTGTCAGCGATTCTGTTGTTAATGTCACTTGGACCCCCGTGCCTGCAGAGATTCGAAATGGCCTTATCATTGGTTATATGGTAAGTATTGAGGGCAGAGCGTCGTTTTTTATCGTTACATTTTACCATAATTTTGCCATTTATATGCAGCAAAGCATGGATGGTATGTTGTACCTCTTCTTGTTATGAAAACAATACTTATCCTTGTTAATGATTGATACTTACCTTAAAGTGACCCATTCACTTATATTCGTAGCCAACGTTAAGTGAAGCCAGTTTTTCCGGAAATTCTTTCTTTGGGAGCAAAGCAAAGTAAAGCATTGTAAACTACAAATCAATTCTCAAATTTCTTTAAAGCCTGAGTCAGGAAATTGAGTTGGAATTTTTCAGATCTGTTGAATAGTTTTTGCCGTACGATGCATGCTTAAACGTGCCTGCACGACAACAAAGGAACATTTAAATGTGCTTCACGGAAACAAACGATGTTTTCCCTTTCATGATGTGGCTGGGAACTAGTTTCTCAGGTTCCCTGGATTCATCGTGGTCTGGCTTTTTCAAGCATTTGATACATTTTTTTTACTCTTCCAGTATGACTAGGAACATCAATCTAAATATTTTTGCTCTCCTAGATTTATTACAACAGAAAAATAGAGCCACTCATTGTTCATAAGAAACATATAACTGGCGGAAATACATTTGCTTCTGTGGTGACAGGCCTAGCTGGCTATGAAACGTATCAAGTTAGAATGTCAGCTTTCACGAAATCTGGTGAAGGAAAGCAAACTGATCCTGTTGAAGTCGTTACACCAGAAGGAAGTAAGTTAATATGATCATAGGGTTTGTTACCATTTTATTTGCCCTTTGTTTGGGATAACTCTTCATTTTAGTTTGAGGGAGGTTTTGAGAAAGGTTTATTTTGTCAGCTTGTACGAAAACTGTTATAGGAAAGGAAAGTTAATTTGTAAATCTTCCTTCATCTAGTGTCATCTGTAATTGCACATTTCCCTCTGTTGATACAGTAAAAACCCGCGTATAAGAACCTACTATTTTGCAAGTCAGCCTGGGTTCTTAANTTCTTAAACAATGAATACATTTGGATTGGTTCTTATAACACAATTGAAAATTTGAAAATTTCAGCCTGTAGGTTCTTAATCCACAAGGTTCTTATACGCGGGTTTTTACTGTATGCCTACGGTTGTCGCATAAATGTATTGCTTTTCCTTGATTCCTCAGTCACCGATGCATTTTACAAACACGACTGTTTCTCTTTTAGTGGCTGGCAAGCCTTACAAAGTTCTCTTCCCTGTAGTACGTACTGACTTTGTCAGAGTCACGTGGCTGCCTCCGCTGCGTCCTAATGGTGCTATTCTCAGCTATGATGTTGAATACAAGCTCAAAGACACAACAGATCTATTTTTTACGCATCCATTGATAAGTGCTCCGAACGTTCGAAGTGCAGACGTCGTAGGTCTGGTTGGAAACAGATACTATATATTCCGGATATCAGCGAAAACGGGGCGTGGAAAAGGGGTACCTGCCGAAGAACTTGTCTTAACTACTGCAAATAGACGTGAGTAATCCGGGAAATTTTCCAAAATTCCTGTTTCTTGCAGTTGCAGACTGTTTTAGGGTATTTTAAAAATTTTACTAATTAAAAAGAAAAGTAAAGGAATGTAAGAAAAATTTAGACAGAAAAATCAATCAAACTGCCAGGTGCTCCAAAATGATGAAAAAATTAGCGAACACACGAGCATGCTCGCAGGAACTTTTCACAGTTCGAACTCATCTACAGGAAGTTTCACAGGTTTGAAATAAAAGTCAGTTTTGTTTAACAAATAGGCTGTTGTTTCTTGTAGGAATCTTTATTCTTTTCCTTGTGTTTGTAGGAAGAAAATTATTTTTTCCAGTCCTGTTGGCAATTCTAAATTTCACACAAATCGACCGAATTTACGGATTTCTTTCCTATTTTACAGATCATACTAACTACCTAGTACATCATACCCTGTATAGGACCCTGTACAGTACTGATTACATAGATAGAAACAAACCAATGATCGATAAGTTCTAATATTGATTTAAGATGGTCTATATAAAGGCATTCTCCTTTTAGCATATTACCATTAACATGTCATGATCCTTTTGACCTAATTGGTAAATTTCTTATATACAGAGGTACCAGAGAGTCCTGTGATGTTACCTATACCTCTTTATGATATTGAGGCTACAACAGCATTGGTGAAGTGGAAGCCACGTGATGATGGAAAGAGTCCAATCAGATATTACACATTGCAATATAATCATCAACCGGATGGCTGGAAAGATTACCGCTCCAATCTCACAAACCGGGTTGATCTGGATGCCTCTTTGACACAATTGAGAGTTACAAAATTAACACCATCCAGTGCTTATAGTTTTCGTATTAAAGCAACTAATGATGTTGGGGATAGCGCGTGGAGTCAAGGTTCAAATACAATTACAACACATCCAGATGGTCAGTAGCAATACAGTTCTTTATTTATTGCAGGCGGTGATGTACCGACTTGTCGTCACAAGTCGTCATGAAAGGAACAGAAAGGAGGACTTGTTCTGAACAGCTCCTCATTGATTATTCATGAGACGTGTGTGACCTCGCTTGACCTGATTTTCTAAGTAGCACCCAACATTTTCAAAAGTTCCCTGTTTTAATCTCAAAGCTCTGTTTATCTCTGGCGAGCACTGATAGGAGTGCCTTTATAGTTTTACAAGTTGCTGTCTTGGGAGCTCTTTGCCTTATCAAGTAAAAAGTCCTTTCTAAATCCCGGATTATCTGCATGTAGGTAGAATGAGGAATATGTGACGGTCTCAAGACCGAATACCCTAATTATTTCAATATTTTCATTTTTTAGCTCCAAAAGGTGCCCCTACGAATCTTCGCATTAAACCTGTTCTTCTGATGCCAACATCTCTACGCCTTGAATGGCAGGTATGAGCAATTCAAAATTACTTTTTTACAAATTCCCTTTTATTTACATTTCTGTTTCCCTGCAGAAATGATTTGGAAGATACCTTCCACGTGTATTCTAGTTTCATGGCCAACTATTCTAGGTTTTGCTTCAAATGTGTTCTCGGTACAGTCTTCCAATTTTGCTGCTATGTTATTCACCTTCGGTTGACCTGAACATTGATGTGTTTGCTAAGCTGAAGTTTGTCTCAGAATTCTCGTAACACAAAATATTTGGGTAGCAAAACATTTGGTATCTCATTGATTCAATATTTCTCGAAGCTTTTGAAGTTAGACAGCTTCAGATAGGTGAATACATTCTTTTTCTGTGTGCGTTCTTTGTAGGAGACTTAACATGAATGTGGTTAAACTTCCAAAGTCTAATTCTCTTTTCAGGCCCCAAGTTATGAAGATCTTAATGGTCTCCCTGTTGAATATATCATGAGATACAGAGAAAAAGGAACCATTATTTGGACTCCAAATAAAAGTCTCCCAAAAGCACCTTTGTATACGCAGATAGATAACCTTAAGGTTTATACCCAGTATGAAATTTCAATTGCTGCGAAAAACGAAAGAGGCACGGGTCCTTGGACACAAAAGACTGGTATCACTGGAGAATCACGTAAGAATTACGCATTTTAAATGATTTGAAGAGCTGGTCTTGAAAATTCGAAAACGAATTAAGCTATTAACGAACTTGAATCGTTTTATCGCCACTGTTACATTTTGAAAGAAGTTGTTACGATAGCCCATCATGAGTCTTCAAGGTTTTGCTTTTTTGTCAACATTTTGAGAACCAATCGGACAAACTGCAAATATTTTTAAGTGATGTTTCTAAATGGTCAGAGATCATGCTCATGCTCAAGGTTGAGAAAGCTCGCCTCGCGTGAATAGTTTCGTTCAGTGGAAATCAAAAAGTCCACAGCCAATAACCCTTAGCATATATGCTCATTAGTGAGACAATTAGCTAAGTAACATACAGATACAGAAGATGAGGGGGATGCCTTCAAGTCACAAAAGACGAGGTTTCCGATCATTTTAATGATTGATTTCTCTGATTTTAGTAAAAAAATTCTCTCTTATGGTGAATTCATGAATTGATTATATATACTACAATATCCTTTTCATCGATTTGTTGGCATTTAGGGTGAATTTGTTTACAATTTGATATCACATAACATCCTCCTTCACATTTACAGGTCCGACTGGAGCACCCACCAATATCCTGCTAACTGTTGAAGGTTCAAATACAATTAAAGTGAGATGGACACCACCCCCGGCTTATACTATGCGTGGTAATTTATTGGGGTACAAGGTGAGGTTTCCGTTTTCGTAATCCGTATTCGTGCATCCTTTTTATCGAAATCTTGGAACATATAATTTATTTTGAAATCTCAATGACTTCTGCATCTTTCTTCAGCTGATGGACTGTAGACTTTCCTCTTCGATCATTCTCTTCTCTATTTTCTTACTTGTAAGCATTCCTTTTCTTCCTGTTCTCCATGCCTTGCTTTCTCTTTTCTTCTGTATTCATTTTTGCACCCGGAAGTCCTCTAAGGTGAAGATATTTTACTCGATGTTTTTTTTGGATAAAAAACGAGGAATATTAACCCCCGTGTGATTTTTTTCTGTAGATTGATTACCATAAGATGGGGAACGTCAAAAAGAAACGACGCAGGCGCAGAAGATCCATACTACCATCATATTGTCCCCCTCTGACGATTCCAACCAAGACAAAGTTTTCAGGTCCATATGTTCACGAAGAAACAATAAAAAATGTGGAAAGATCGTCAAGATATCGAGTGACAGTCAGGGCGTATAATGGTGCTGGGGATGGGCCTAAGAGTGTGGAACGTGATATTGTCACACCTGAAGGACGTGAGTGTTCATTGATGTATTGATTGATTGATTGATTGATTGATCGACTTATTCATCAGTTGATTAAGTGATTCGGTATTTGTAGAAAGAAAAAGGTAATGGAAAAATTTAGAGACTTTATTCGTTGATCCATGAACTTGCTTTTGATTCAGTGATTAATAATCTTGAGTATTTAAAATCAATATCTTGGTATCTTGATAACGAAATCAAGATAACGAAATTTCTGCCAATATGTTTGGAGGGGGTTCTTATGTGTGGGGTTTCCCGAAGATTCTTGTATCGTTCGGCCTTTCAAAGTAATTGTCGGCACGTCAATGATTTCTTGGATCTTTTATGGCTATTTCTTGATTTTTATCCCTCAGCACCCGGTGCTCCTTATATCGTATGGACAAAATCGTACAGTGATGCAATCGATGTACAATGGAATGTGCCATGCTCTCCCAATGGAGTCATCACAGCTTATCAGGTTCAATTTTGGCAACTTGGATCTCCTGCGATAACAAGACCAGATTTGAAAAATTATCAATTTACATACAGAATTTATGGTTTGAAGTCATTAGCGAATTACAAAGTGCAAATACGGGCTGCAACGCGTATGGGTTATGGAGATTATGCTTCCTTTACCATCAAAACAAGGAACAAGGATATAGGTATTTTGCTTTTAATTATATTTCATAATGATATTTGCTATCATGATAATATCTAGTTATATTTAAGGTATTTTAGATTTTAAGATTGTTCAGTGTCCCGGGTGGACGAACAAATTCTTTTCCTATTTTACAGACCATGAAAGGTATCCTATCGTTCTTATTTTAAAAGTTTTTTCGTTGGCAAGTTGCATGCATATGTCTGAGTCACCCTTTGACTGGAACAAAAATAAACTACTTTGAAAAAACGTACATTATTTTATTTTCTGTGCACTGCGAAAAAGTGATATTTTACCATGGTATCTAATCTATCAAAGTAAATCAAAACATTAGTTTGCAGAATTCAAGATTCTTGGTCTTTCTTTATATCACGATTATTTTGATTCGAATAATTTCAATTCTCTAGTGATACTGTTCTGTGATCGTGGATCAAAGGTTTTTGCATCGTGACATTGCCTGGTTGATTAATCTGATTAATTATTTGATCAAGATGATTTTTGATTAGATAAAAGTGATTCATGATTCCTGTATGAGTAAATTCCGTTCTTTCTGTTCTCAGAATTTCCAGGAAAGCCCGGGAAGCCGGTGACTTTGTCAGTAACAGACACCTCTGCTGTCTTAAAATGGAAAGAAGGAACAGATGGAAACACTCCAATTGAAAAATACATCATACAGTATCAGAAATCAAGTATATTTTCTTTCATTATGATTATCATGTCCATTAACTGTTATTATTTGCTTAACTTGTTGTTGTTTTCAATAGAAATGAGCAGGGGGCCTGGAACAGCTTTCTAATACCAGCCAAAAAGAAGACTATGCACGTTTTTGGAGCTATATATTTTGCAGATAGTCTGATACGAGCGATAATTTTGTCGTGCGATAATAGCGTATTTTTCGAATGCAAACAATGAAGATCGAAGCTTCTTCGAATGTGTGAATCTAATTAGGGAAGTTGTGTATTGCACAATGAGAGAGAATAGTAGGAGGGGAAAGGAAAGACCTGTTTATAAATCTCTTGTAAGACATGTTGTAAGACATGTTGTAGGATATAACTAAAACGAGAGAGGAAGCTTGTCTCGCAGCTTAGAGATGCAACAAATGAAGAAACAATTGTAGCAAAAACTACAACTTAAGGAATAGAGACTTGGTATGGGTGAAATTAATATCTTTTTGTAAACAAGTGAATGATGAAATTGTTTTGTTTTATTCAGGTGGCGGTTGGACAAGCGGATGGGAAGCGAAATATTATGAATGGCATCGTAATAATTCAATGATTTCTTATACAATTAAAAAACTCGAACCAGGGACCCAATATTCATTTAGAATTATTGCAGAAAATAGACTTGGACAATCTGTTGCAAGTGATGCGACTTTTGGAGTTATAACAAGTATGTAGCATTTTAAATCTTTCTTGCTTAACTTCACTATTTTGAAATAAGTTCTGACCATTTACATTAATTACGCAGGTGTTCTTCTTTTTCGGTAGCAAACAAGAGTATTCATTTGAGGATCAGGAAGTAGAAGGAAGTAGGAAAGAGCATTAATAATTTAGAGGGAAAACTTTAAATGATTTTAGAGGAGGTAAATTTTTGTTTGAGCACTTCTTCGATTTAAGCTGCATAATTTTGTAATGGTAAGAGAGGTGTCGTTGTCCTACATTTAGGGAACAAAGTTTCACAAGTAGTTAGCCAACGTGGTTGAGAGCTGTGATAGTAATCAATTTTCATGTGAAAGAATATAAACAAATTGACAATATTCTTGCTCATTTAAATTTTGTTCTCGAAATTACGTGGAATTTTTTGTACTTTGTGTCCTTTGATTAGTTCTTTATAGAGCTTAATGCGTGCATATTTTGTATTTCAGAGAATTACAAGAAACCATTCCATTCTGAGCTTTGGTTCATAATATTAATAATCGTCGTTGCTATACTGCTTGCGGCTCTTCTTATTGTGTTTATCTGTGTGCGGAGGAGACGTCAAAAGAGCGAATACAGTAAGTTTATTGCTTTGATTCTGATTCATGATTGTTTTGATTCTTTATGATCTGTGATTCACAATCATAGATATTCTGATACCTGTTGTGATTGGTGACAAATACGAAGGAAAAAGATGACAAAGTTTTAAGTTCGTGATATAATTGTTATGAACAAAAAAATGATCGTAAAAATTGTGGCTCTTGGCAAAACGAGAGAATTTTGGAGCAAGAAGCATATTTTCAAATATAAGGGGCTGGTACTTGTGAATGGTGGTTCCAAAAGCTTCCACAGTTTTCCTATTGTGAGATGGTTTTCCTGCCAGAATTTAGATATGATGAACCAGCATTAATTTATGCAACGATACGCGAAATTTGATATGTTAACCGTTCATTGAGGAAGTATCACCCTTATATCTTTGTGTTATTTGTGGCTTATAGCTCAGATAATTCGTAGATAATTGATTAGCTTTCCTAGAATAGCTAGGATGCAGCCAGTTATGCTTCTGTTTCTGCTACTCTACAAGGACTATCGGAATAATTTTTGTGAGCGTTCCACCTGTTGTGTGTTGTGTCAGAATTTTGTTAAAGTGATCTTTCTTTTTGTATTCTTTTGTACGCTTAGACTAACAAGCAAGGGGCCAATACAGGTCTGCAATGAAACACGGTAGCCTAAAAATACACGAGGATACCGCAGAGGCAATCCTTGTATTCTTTGACGACGACCAGGTGGACTGTCTTCTTTCAGCCTTTATAAGTCATAGTACCTCAATGACGAACCGTAACAGAGTCGGACCGTAACGACGAAAGTGCGATAAAACGTAATGATCTAGCTATTGACATAGATTGAACAAAATTAGCCAAACATTTACGATGTGGCGTAACGCTCACGAATTATTAAAAAACCGATAAGCTAACAGCAGAAATAATAATTATGCATATAGCTTATCATGAAGATTTGAGAAAATAAATTCAAATTTAGAATTTAGAGTAAAGCGAAATCTTTTCATTTTCGCGCAGTTCTTACGTTTTATCGCACTGTCTGTCGTAGGTTCGGGTATGTCGACGAAAGATCGACAACTACAGCAACAAACATTTGACTTGAAACAACAACAAGCCAAGCAAGAGAGACCCTTATCTGCGTTTATATCTGCATACGGAGGAGATGATGCCGAGGAAGCGAAGGAAGAAACCAAGTTGGAGCTTGAAAAAGAGGCTGAGAAGAGAACGAGGTCAGACACACTTCCGATGGAAGGTTTGGAGAAAATGATAAAGAGAGGAGGCACAGGGACGATGCGAGATCGTAAAAATAGATTAGAGAAGCTTGATTTGCAACCAGTAGCATTTGAAGTACCCCATGCCCCTAATGATGCACCAAAGAAGGGGAAGGGTGAGAGAAAAGCCCCCGAGGGAGAAGAAAATAAGAAGGATCGACGACGGAGTTCAACTATGAAACAATTTGAAAGAGGAAGTCAAGATGATGCTAGTGTATCGATTTATTCAGAAAGTGAAAAGAAAAGATCGACCTCAGATGAATATTCTACGAGTTCGGATGAAAGTATTGATCGAAATAATTCAAGAGAGATTCATCCACCGAGTTTGACTGGAAATGCAAGATATTCCAATGCAAATATCAATAGACCCCCTCGAAGAGAAACAGAATCTCCCCGTAAACAAGAAAATAGAGAATCACCGACGAGAGAAGAGAAACCAAGGAGGCCATTAAGTTCATTCACAAATCCAAATTATGAGCAATGGGACAGAAATAATGGCCCTGCAGAAAAAATTCATATTTCACCAGTTTCTCGTGATGCTGATTTTGTGTCTAGAAAATCAGAAAAAGAAAGGCCTAACAGAGGATCGAAAATCTTTGATGAGGACAGAAGAGATTTGCAGGGAAGTAGAGAGAGAATTCACAGCCCTGAGTGCGGAAATACTAGTTTGCAAGATGAAATCATCTCAAGACGGGCAAGTTTAAAGAAATCCCATCCACCGAAATCTTATGAAAGAGACAGCAGGGAGTTGCAGGGGTATAAAAGTGAAAATGACATTTCTAATAGAGGTTACAATGAAGTAAGAAATGAGAAAGGAAGTAGAGAGAGAGTTCCTAGCCTTCAGGAAGAAATCCTTTCTCGGCGGGCAAGTTTGAAGAAATCACATTCACCAGTAGATTATGAAAGAGACTACAGAGAAATACATGGGTATAAAAGTGAAAATGACATTTCCGACAGACATACCCAAGAACGGGAGCATACACGGAGAGATCGAAGATCCGTTGAAGGAGAAACTAATGCACCAAGAAATCTTAAACGACATTCGCAAAATTTATCATCTGTCAAACAAAACCGAAGTCGGATTGAAAATGATGAAGAGGTATTTTCGAGTGATCTTAGCCCAGATCGTAAATCGAGATCATCAGATCAAAATTCTGATGGACTACGAAAGCGATCGCCAAGAAGTAAATCACACGATCGAGGGAGTGATCCCTCTTATCATTCAAGGAGTGGGAACAGTCGATCACAGGATCGAGGCAGCGAACACTCTAATGATCGATCAACAAGAAGTAAATCACGCGATCGAGGGAGTGATCCCTCTAATCATTCAAGGAGTGGCAACAGTCGATCACATGATCGAGGCAGCGAACACTCTAATGATCGATCGCCGAGAAGTAAATCACGCGATCGAGGTAGTGATCACCCTAATCATTCAAGAAGTGATCACAATCGATCACACGAGCGAAGAAGCGATTATCCTAATCATTCAAGGAGTGATGACAGTCAACGATATTCTTACAGTGGTAATGAATGGGATTTGGATGTTGATGATTACTCAGAGCGGAGGCCCCCCGTGATGCATAATCGTAATGATGATAATGATGATGAATATCGAAAACTCGTAAAAGATTTAACACGTGGTCGTTCACGTACTTCATATGAAGACGGGGGTAGAGTAGAAGAATACCGAGGGAATAAACGTCGTTCTAAGAGCCAAAAAGGTTTGTATTGTTAAAATATGGTAATCCGTATGCCCCCGTAGATTAGTAGGTTGCAGGTGGGACCAAGCGGTGGTTGAAAAGACATTATTTTTAAATAACCAAGAAGATTTCTAAGACTTACAAATGACCTTGTTGAATATGTTTTGATTAAAGATACGGAGCACCAATATAACTGGATCAAAATGTACTGTGGACGAAAATCAGATAACAGCTGTAGGATATTCCAAATCTAAATAGATTTACAAGTTTACAAGAGTATCAAAGAAATATCTTCCCTCTTTTTGTTTTCAGCATCTTCGCAGCCCTAGTTATTCCTTTATCTGCGGAATCATGTAATGTAATTTTGTATGTTTCCTCGTGTCTTTGTAAGTTGTTAGTTGTTATGCGTTGCTTCTTTTTCTGCCCGTTCTTATGTCATCCCTCTTGCAAGACTCAGCTTATTATTCTGGTCAAGATTCGCGCTCTAAATGTTCATCCTTCATATGCACATCAATGCACAACACACAAAATAGCATTTGCTTAATACATGCTAGTGTGCACAAAAGTGTAACAATTTTTATGACAAACATATGCAAAATTGGGTAGAAATCTTTAAATCCGATAAGTTATTGTCTGTGCTTTCCCAAGCCGTTATCCTAAATGCCTCTCTTCCTTTTAGAAACGGTGCAAGCTAAGGAAGATAACAATCATGGCCTAAGCAGTTTTGAAATGGCGATGGTACGAAACCGTGGAGGAAGTGCACAACGATTGATTGATAGCGAGACAGAATCAGTTGCCCGATCATCGAAATCGCTTGCATCACAGGCATCAAAGAAACCGAGGAATAACATTGACAAGTAAGTTTGTTATCTTTGTCAGATTTCGTGTGTACCTTTGTTTTGGTCTCAACTACATTCAAAATGAAAGCTAATTTTTACAGATGGACTGGTCATTTTTTTTTAAGGTAACTCTATTATTAACTACGTTCCCACTGCTGGTGCCGCAATGAATGGTTTTCCCATCAGCTAAGGGGTATGGTTGACTGCCTGCGCAGCTAAGATGCAACTGGACTTAAGATGTTGTTCAAGGGTACATCAAGGGCAAAAGTAGCTACCACCTGTGAACAAGAATGCTTTTCAAACCCTCTCGTTTCTCCCATTGCAGGATTTAATATCTATAACATTGCGCAAGACATATCGGCTTTTATGTATGTTGTAGCCAAAATTGAAGTGAGTTTATGAATGTTGTTTATTTATTTATTGATGGAGAAATCTCATTTTGTTCTATAAGGAGACAAACTAAAGAAGATGACCGTTCAAGCAGTAGTATTGCAAAGAATTCTGATGTCTCGGACAACGATGCGGACAAGTCCGGAGAAGAATCCGACGAGGGTGGAAAATTCGTCAGAGGTGAGGCCGGAGCAACTTCAATTGCTAGCCATTATGCGAATGATCCCTTCTACAAAAATTGGCGCAATTCTCTTGATAAGAAAACAAGGAAGGCTATTCTCACTGAGTATCATGATCGAAACAAGAAACCCGGTGTGCGTGAATCGATGGAGAGCATGGGAAGCTCGAGGCCGTATCGATCAGCGTCCGAAGAAGGTCTAGATCGTATAACACGACCACGAGTTAGGCCAGGCAGAGCTGATTTGTCTGAGAAGAGAAAGCTTACTCAATCAGATCCATACCTAAATCAAGAGCCTGCTCCAAGTGTCAGCTCATTCAGTCCTTCAGAAGGAGAGGGTCGACCAAGGGGTAAGCGGCCTGGCCGTGCTCAGATAGACCGAGCAGCTGCACGCTCAGAGCCGTCATTAAACGCGCATGATTCTGGGTCTGATTCCGAAAACCGCTTTCCACCACCTTACGACGATGAGGGAAAACGCAGAAAGAATAGTTTCCTGCGTGCAACCAAAGGATCAGAGCAAAGTCTGAAGAAGGGAAGCTTAGACAACCTGGATGATGCAAGTGATGCGAGCAAAGCGAAGAAAGATCTTGCTGCAGAGCTTGACCGGGCGGCTAATTTTTACACAAGAGCGCCACCGCCGTATGAGGAAGATGCTGATTATGAGATTGATGTAAGATCACCGCCCGCGTATACACCAAGGCAAGATAGTAGTGATGATTCACGTTCGCATGGTGGCTATAATCGCGCGACGAGAAACTGGAGGCCGCAGCGGCAGAACGGAGACAGGCGGGAAACAGCATCGCCTCATAATTTGGAAGCAAGAGTCGTTCCTAACCGACGAAGCGATGAATATGATGGACCTGCTACGAGGACTTCTATGACGCTTGTGTGATTTAGGCCTGGTGTTGTTATGATGCAAGTATTTTGCAAACTGTAGGTTATTCATGTGCTTGGCTCTTTGGCTTGCGCTTCTTTTGAAAGACAGATCGTTGAGAAATAAACATGGTACAAACTTTACAGAGAAAGAGACGATTGCTATATGACATTTCTTGGTACTGGCTAGAGCTAGACACAGCACAATCATAGTAGACTATATGGGAAAGGCTCATGGCAAGATATATTGAGGACTTAGAACACAAATATTTCATATCCTGTTGTAAATTTATCCCTGAGACATTTATTGATCAAGCGAAGAACATTTTATTAATCGTACTGCTTGATGAGAAAACTTTGGTATCAACAAAGAGATTATTGCTAAATGTAGTTTTGTTATCCACCGTAGGTTACACGTAATTTGCATTCACACCATTAGATAAACTTATGCTGTTGGCTGCATCTTTGGAAATGATCGTAAACTGCGGGCTTAATTTGGTATACATATGAAGAGTACGAACAAGAATTGCTGTCGAGACATAGGTAGCACTTTCGGCTAAAGACAGAATCATATAGGAGCAAAGTGAATATGGGGGGGGGGGGGGGGTCCTAAAATAGCCTCAGTGTGTTGTAAGGAGAG
>REGM01000251.1:236427-250297 GCA_004194415.1 Aurelia aurita | reverse complement strand
GGGGGGGTGGGGGGGGTGGGGGGTCCTATAATAGCCTCAGTGTGTTGTTAGGAGAGTAATTTCCCTTGGTACCGAAATCATAATCCTTGAAACATGCAGTTGTATTTTAGGAAACAACAGTGCGAGTGCTTGGGTTAAGTGGTGGTTGCAAAATGTTTGTTCCCGAAAGTTCCGAGCATCGTTGGTCTTCTTGTACAAATAGAAAAGTTTCAGGATTGGTGTTCTAATCGAATTATTGTAATTTTTTGAAGGATTTTACTTGTTTGAAATGAAGCACCCGGTATAATAACTGCCCATCTTACTCTTGAAATGATTCCCTGTTAGTTGAAGCAAGACAATGCATTATCATTTTGCGTCCAAATTCAGCAGTTCTGACTGCGGCAAAAACTATAGCTGCCTGGAAGTCTGTTCCCATGAACTTTGTGATAGACAGCAAAATCTTTTGATTTCTGCCAGCACATGCACAGACTTTGTTTAGGCACAGCCGTGGTGTTATCGAGACCTAACACTAAAGATTTTGCATGCAGCATTACCTTACTCCCGAAGTATTAGAACGATTCTTTTTGTAGCCTGATACTAGATGGGGTGACACGTTATTTCGCATCATGTTCGCATGTAGGGTTGGTTAATTTTAGTAGAGAACAATATGTCAATTGATTTACCAATCAGCTTAGGTAACTTTGTAGAACTTTGATAATGATTTTAATTGCACTGATTTTTCATCATCTGCAGTATATGAAGAAATTATACTTTTCAATATTTGCTTATTTTTACACTCCTCAACTTCTACACTTCTCTCGCGCAAGGACCACTTGAGAACGGGATTAGAATCTGTGCTGTTTTAGAAAAAAAGGCTCTGTAAAGACTTCCCATTTTTTCTGGTAATTTCTACGTCTCCACTTGAGCTAGCGCACTTCAAGCAGTTGCAATGGTTTGCTTTTATTATAATGTATTTGAAGAACTCTTAGTCTCGCTTTTGCTGTCTCCACACTTGAATTATGGTTACTGTTCGAGGTTATCTTGAAAACAAATCATTCGTGAAACTCAAAAGGCTTCAACTCAAAACACGGAGAAAAGAAGCATTTGTTGCTAACAAAATGATAAAATATTTCGTTTCTACATTTAAAGGATCTTGGGCAACCGGCATGCATTGCGATCGTTTGCTTGTTTTCGTGGATTTCATGGATTTCAATTCAAGTCCAATGTTTAACACACGTAATGAGAAATATGGCCACATCTGGAGGGTGCTGACTTGAGCGACGACATAACAAAATTATATTCATGCAGCATGAAATTCGGCCACCTTTACAAATAGTGCCGCAATGCATTCCGGTTGCCCAAGAGCCCTTACATTCTCTGTTTGGTTATGCGTCATATTTAGATACCTGAGGTATTATAACAAAGAGTTTTTTTCTTAAATCCTTGCGTTTATTCTCTCCTGAAATGAAAATCGAATTGCCATCGTGCATTATTCACAGCGTCTTCTGCTTCCCGATGCAAGGGTCTTTGCCTTACTCCATTCAGTCTTTTGAAAAGTTGATGAACTGCAGCGAACGGGCTCACGAAAAACATCCACAAAAATATCATATCGCAAATAAAGAAAGGAACAAATGGCCAAAGGATCTTCAATAATAAACTACAACCGAGAACGTAGATGAAATTCTTCAGCATCATGCCTGGCAAAGACCTGAAATTAAAACGAGAATCGCAGTCAAGAAAACATAGATTTAAAAATGGTTTTTTTTTGCATTCAGAAGTTACAAATCCTCTTTGATTGATATCACGCAGAAAAACACACGGGAGGGGCCGTACAATTCTACTGAAGCAATGTTTTGTTTCAACAAAAATCCTGAAAGCTGTCATTTTAACTGTGCGTTTACGAGAAATGAAACAATGCTTTGGCACACAACATGGGCTGTAGGAGACTTGCTACCCGAGTCCACTCTTTCTGCTTCGTTTCATAGTTAACATTGGGACAAATGTCACAAGTCTACGAGTGTACCTAGGGGTAAAGTATTGATTTGAGGAACATATGACCAAACAGTATATCACTAATAGTTAGTAACTCAAAACAGAGCTTATCACAATTTACAATTTTTGAACAACTCTATGCAGCCAGCGAATGGAGCTTGCATATTGGAAATACAATTGTATGAAGAAGATTCATTTGTATTGCAGCTTGGCGATAGGGTCCTGTGGTGAACAAGAAACCCTAGTGAAGAAATATATAAAATGAAATATAACATGGATGGAGTAACTCACCGAAAACCCCCACGTGTAATAAGCCAGCTAATTTGCGTTGCCTCGCAACAACCCATTGCGACTGCATGAAAGATGACAGTCCTTGAGATCCAGTAATTTACGCTGAGATAATCGACAGCAAAATAACCAATCAGATAATAGGGTACTGTCATTGTTAAGAAGAAGAAAGTTCGCCATTGGTCCCAAGTTGGTGATTTTGTCTACGGGGAAAGAACGATGACGTTTATGAATATGTGAAAACCTGTTAATTGATAAATCAACTTTGAAGCCTTTCATTTTTGCGAGAATACCAGATTCTTAAAAAAACCTTGCAGCCACTTTAATTAGCAGAACTTGCACAGATGGTTCGTGACTGATGCTTCTTGTAAATAACATCACGAAATTCTGTAGCTTTATAACGGCATTTCTAGAATCCAGAAGAGGAGCAATTCTCTATCTCTTGGTTTTACTCATCTCTCTCTTTGTTCTTCGTCATGAAACTGTTACCTTTCTTACATCATGACATAGCTCAAAAGTGCATCCATCCTTGCATCTATCATAAACGAAACGTAGCCAAAAATCACCCAACTTTGGGGCTGAATACGATCGCCTCGTGATAGAATGACAGCGTGCCTGAATGACTTCAAGAAAAAATAAAGCGTTTTTGATCAAGCGTAGCACTCACCGTTCGCTTAAGATCCTCGTCTGTAGCGTTTATGCTCTCCAGGTCTGGACAAGTTTGATGTAAGAATGGTAAAAATACGTCATGATAATCGAAACAGTACAGGTACAGGATCATTGCTCTTGGGAACTGACGCAATCCAAACAAGAAGAATAGTGAGTTTGCTCTGTTTGCTGCCTGAAAATTTGAAGATATTATACATAATACAAAATCGGACAATACAGGGATAAAAAAGATAGAAGGTTGTCTGTCCCCCGGGTTGTCCAAACATTGGAAGAGAGCATATTGCCTACCATTTGAATTACGCCAGAGCATGGGAGGAAAAGACCGGATAGCTACCTCTCGCAGCTACCTCGTCTTGTGACACTTCTGTTTAGGAGCACTAGCTTTACCTAGTAAAGAGTTTATTTCTCATCATTTTAACACCGGTATCACTTGATCGAGTTTATAAAATTATAAAAAATACGATCTTTTTCTTTATCCATGTATCTTGAAACTGATGAAGTGGAAGCCANTATCACTTGATCGAGTTTATAAAATTATAAAAAATACGATCTTTTTCTTTATCCATGTATCTTGAAACTGATGAAGTGGAAGCAAAAACATAACAGCAAGTGTTTGATATTTTTTTTAAATCTCAATTTTAACAGCTGAGTTGACATTGAGTCAGAAATTATGTTTGAGTTGAAATGATATGCAAAGACAATCGGATTAATATTATCAATAAAAAAAGTGAGCAAATTGATGTTAAAAAAGTAAATTTAAGTTCATGTACCTTGAATTCCCAAAAATTTTCAGGTTGTTCTTTCTTTGAAGAACTAATTTTCTTTAGAGCATCCATGAATACCCTTCGGTGAAGTCCCAAATGCATACCAATAGGTGGTCCCTGGAGATCTTCTTCTTTCATTTTCAATAATAACGTGCCATCAATACCTGCTTCTTTGAATCTTACATCAAAAGTCCCCTTTGCCCAAATACCTTGCTCCCCTACCCAATATGCTACATCATCTGGAGTCCAATCTGTGATCGTTTTACTGTGTAGAAGAACCTCAGAGCCACCAAGTAATGTTCTCATTCCAATTGCTATCAGCTATAAAAGAAATACGAAATTGCTAAATATATTTGGTCAGTGGCCAATGGTTTGCTGAGCTTGACTTATTCGAATTAAATGCAATTTAAATAAGGTTAATACCATGCGGAACGTTCTTTGGACATTTTTATGGTCTGTCCCAAATTAGATGCCAAGTGAAAATGCCCATGAATAACAACAATTGAAGTGTCATCTCGTTTGAGACAGACTTCAGCCCCAGATTTCTCTATCCTAAGGTCACAGGCCTACACTTAAAACAGGTACTTGAAAATTAACAGCTTTCTGTTGTCTTGTTGGACTTCCTGAAGTTAGGTGTATTAGCTCTATTTTGAGACATATTTTATTTTTCATTAGTTTATGTTTATTTACATCAGTTGTTGTTACTTTCTGTTTATGGAAGTACATCACAGTATCCAAAGTAGAAAATTGTAGTGTTTGTTTGATAATTCTGGTTTGCACCATAACTGCTCAGTTTTGGTATAATTCGTCTTATCCTTTTGCATAGCAGTATCAAATTATTTATCTGAGAATAAAGAAAAACAATAATGTGAACTGAAAAAGAAAATCACTTGGAAAAACCCACCACAATAACTGCAACAGTTACAGAAATCATGATAACACAAAAATTCCAATGACGGCCAGTACGTCTTGCATTTGCGCCTTGTCTATCAGATTCAGCATGTTCTTCAAATTCAGCAATGACAGATGTGTAATTTGGGATTTCATCCTGACACTTCCTTCTTTCTTTAATTCTGCTTGGGTATAACCTCTGAATCGTGTTTCTACAAAGCAATTCAAAAGCAATTCAAAGGGAATAATGGTGATAAGGCTACAGAGATGCTGTTTTACAGGTCCAGACCTCAAGAAAATTGTGAAATATTGCAATGTATGGCTTGATTATTTGAAAAATCAATAAAGATTATTTTTGCTATTTAATTCTTTTCTTGCAGCATTTGCAAAACATGGAAGGACTAATTGTCAACATATTTCAGGAGTATTAAATTGACCACTTTTCTCCAAATCATTTCAAATTATCTGCTATTGTACTAGTTTAACTAGTCGAGCTTGCATTTACTTGCCACTCTGGAAGGAGATTAAACAGCAAGTACAATTGCTTAAGAAGTCTTTGCAAGTAAAATGCTTTATAGACAAGTCACCATGTTTATGTACAAACCTTAAGGTGAAGTTTACATTCGGAAACTCATGAAATGGCCTTCTGCATTGTAAACACTCAGCTTTTCTTGATGAACTCCACCAGTTGGCTAAACAATATCTACAAAATGTATGACCACATGCCAACGTTGTTGGATCAAGCAGAATCTCGTAGCAACAACTGCAATTGAAATCATCATCTGCTCCATCGTCTTGTGTTTCTTCTGGTGTCGTCATTGTTGTGAAATCGTTGCTTTAGCTGAATTCAAAAGTTGTCTTTTATTATCATAGGTTCTGAACATCCATGTCAGTCAACGACGAAAGGTTTAGAGTTTTTCCTGTTACCTAAAAATAGAAATTATCAAATTTTTAATTATTTTCAAGGTTGATATAATTCGATATTTTATTTTTAATCAACATTCGATTGTTATTAACATGGTTATTTAACCATCATCAATTTTCGTTTGTTGTACTTACTTCCACATTTCCAAGCACTGATGTTTTCAATTGCCAGTCACTGAAAGAAGTAACCACACAAAAGTACTGTTATTTTTGGGCACTGAGACAGCCAATGAACTGGCCTTTGCGCAGCACAAAAACAAGTTGTTTTGACATGACAGGCTCCTTTATATATCAAGGCCTATCAATATTTCATTTCTTCACTCAACCACAACAAAGAAAAGCAGGCAGAATTTAAATTACGGTCCTTTTTCTCCGTAATCTTACAACTGATTCAAATTATTCTTATTACACACAAGTAGAACAAATTAGCAACTTGATACTCACATTAGGAAAGTCCACTCTTCATGACATTTGGTTGTTTTTTATGGGTTATTAACGCTGATGAAAAGAACTTTCGTCTAGGGAGTCATTTATTTTCAGCCTCGTTTCTAAGTTTTCACGACTAAAATTAAGATGCTGATGACGTAATGGTTTACAAAGCCAAGAAGATGATGAAACAAATCGAACTTTGTTACTTTTTTGAGCTGAGAAGTGCAAAACTATTTAGAAATATGATAATTGCATAAATTTAGTTAGAAACAATATGGTTCATCAAAAAGTTCCTCTAGATGAGAAATTCGGATGTTCCAGCCAGAGCCAGTCAGGCTAAAAAATAATACAACATGGTTTTGCAGGCTAAAAAATAATACAACACCACAGTTTTTAACAATACACTGACGAAACTTGCTACCCAAGGAGTCGAGGCCCCCCGGGGAACCACAACAACTGGGGAACCATAGAGTGGGGAACTTACGACCAGCGACAGAAGTGCCCTGTTGTGCCCCAGCCCAGGTTGACCACGCCTACCTTTTAGCAGCTTAGAAGCTGTAGCAGCGTAGCAGCTAGCAGCTGAGCACAGGTGACATTCGTCTTGCAACACAGCACAGGTGACATTCGTCTTGCAACACATAATCAACAAATTTTTTCAAAATAATTGATACATCAAATTAAAGCTGAAATTCTCCCGTTTCTTATGGTGTAACTTTATTCTGAGTTTGTTTGGTTTTGGAAGGGTGGTTGATCCACGAGGAAGGAGCACAGGTGACATTCGTCTGTGGAATTCGCTTTTTTTCAAATTATTCCCCCTTCCTCGTGGATCAACCAGCCTTCCAAAACCAAACAAACTCAGAATAAAATCACACCATAAGAAACGGGAGAATTTCAGCTTTAATTTGATATATTAATTATTTTGAAAAAAGTCGTTGATTATGTGTTGCAAGACGAATGTCGCCTGTGCTTAGCAGCTGGAGACAAATTAGTGAGAACGAGGCTAAGCCAATATGGGTCCGTTTTGTTGTTGATGCGCACCTTGGTTTTAGTCGTGGAGAGTGAAGACCGTGAGTATTGAAGGCCACATCCGCAACTGGTCAACAACAAAAACATCACAAAGTCAGAGAAAAGTCAAACATGTGATTGAGGAAAGCTAAATATATTTAAATAAAGATGTCATACGATGATGGAGTTGTTGCGACAAATGATGATGCCTCAAGCTGCAAAAGGTATTGTATGAGTTATGTGTTGCCATTGCCAGCAAGAAAATTTCTGCAGAAAAATCGAGGAGGTTCTTTGTGACAAAACAGCCCTGCTTAGAGACGGGAAGATAAGATTACCAGCAATTCATTCACAGCAAGCATCCTGTGCAGTTTATACAAGCAATATAAACCATTTCAGTGTGTGCTAAATTTCTCTGCGTGTCCAGAATATATCATTTCATCATTGAGCTGCTTGTTTAAGACCCAAAAGGGCGGGTAGACCAAGTCGAACTCAAGTATCTCCCTGTTTTCCTTTCAATGCGTGCTAGTTACATGCTATGCAAGACAAGAAACCAGAAACTTTGTGAAATGCATTGAATTATATTTTTATTTTCAAAACAATAGATGATGATAAATAGAAGCTTTTCCCATGCAGCAAGGCATAAATCAAAATTTTGCTTCTTTGGTTTGGCATCAGAGTGGGAGAACGCGAAGCAAAAACTTTGTTGCTGCATCTCAACATATGAAATGTTGCCATATTTGATGCCCCTGAGCTGAAATTTATTTTTTTCATTTGAATTTGCATGCCTGTACCAGTGCCATTTCTGGCTGGCCCATAATAGGAGATGTCATCGAAAAAGTGTGGACTCTGGGCAGTGGCGCAACGGAGCAGTGTGGGGTGGGGCCCTTAGTGAAGCAAGTGGTTGGGGGCCCCTGCATTTATCCAAAACACGTTTTCTCATCACATTCTTGGGGGCCCCTTGCGTTACGCCACTGACTAGGCAGTGTTCATGAATTTCACCTCAGGTCATTGTCAGAGTGCTTGATGACATCATATTGTGCAATTTCTGCAGAGTCATGTTTAATGTCATATCACTTTCCTATTTTTACAAAAGCAGTTATGAAGTATGTTTTTACTTCTAGATATGCAGTTGAGAAAGGTTATTGGAAGGATGACTACATAAAGTATTTTGTAAGAATGATGCCAGAAAGGAAAGCTCCAGAAATAAGCAGAGGTACACAATGTTGAAAATTCTTCAAATTTTATAGAACTTAAAACAGAGGTGGATCTCACACCCCTGTTTTGGTATGAAATGTGCTCCTCGTTGTGATACTAGTGCATTTCTCTTAACTGCTGCAATCAAAATGTGAGAAAAACACACAGTTCAGGTAATATTTAGCAGAATGGAGTTGAACAACGTTTAGTGCAATTGACTCCTGTTTTTTCTTTTGGTGCCCCTTNTCTAAATGTCTAATTGGTTTATTAGCTTATTGTTTTCATATTCTTCTTGCAAAACTTCAGGGTCAGAGTTTCTTGTGAAGCGGTTTCTTGTGAAGCGGTTTCTTGTGAAGCGGTTTCTTGTGAAGCGGTTTCTTGTGAAGCGGTTTCTTGTGAAGCGGTTTCTTGTGAAGCGGTTTCTTGTGAAGCGGTTTCTTAAAGGTGGGACGTTACTGTACTTGCACGCTTTCGTAGACAGCATAACACAATCTGATGGCTTCTTTCTTCGAATATTAAAAAACTCAAGTATCTCCAAATTTTTAGTTCTATTATTCTACTATGCAGCTAACTATCATCGAAATTTAGTATCAGCGTTTATTTAGTTTGGATTAGAAGCTATCTTTTTATGCAAAACATTTTTTGTTCCTTTTTTATAGAGTCGGCAATGCACCCTGCTTGGTGCGAAGGGACAGCCAACAGTCGAAAATCAGGTAATCGTAAACATTTTGTTATTCATGCACAATTCAAGATACTGTATGTATAATTGGTGTTTGTAATTTTTATCGTTCCTAGCATTGATCTGATTTAATTTGGCATTTCTCTGAAATGGCTTTTGAAAGACACGTATTTTGTAAGAAATTCAATTCATTCAATTCAATTCAACTCTCAGAAAGAAACTTCAGTACAGGGACTAAATGATTTGAAAAACTTTCTCTTTTAGTCGTGAAAATCCATATCATATTTCACTGTATTTTCACTTTATTTTTTTTTATTTATTTTTTTTTATTTAATTCATTTAAGGAGGGTTGCCCTTCAGCAAAGGCTGATTTTCAAGGGGCCCTCCAATAAAAAATTTTAATTACATTATTATTACATTACATTACATTACATTACATTTAATTATTTAATTTCTTGTTGTATATATTTGGAAGGTACTTTTTGAGTAATGTCTAGGCAGTGGTACCGCTTCATAAACCTTCATTGTGAAATGTTCATAAGGGCTCAGGATGAAACTCCTAAGAAACCCTCAAGAAACTTTGAGTACCGAAATAACGAGAATTTAAGAAACTTCCAGTGCCAGATCCCCAGCCCTCAGCCTCTTGTCACGGTCTCCATTGTCGACAAATCACATTTCTTAAGCTTGTTTAATGACACTAAACAATCATCATCATCATTATCATCAATAATTTATTTTACGTAGGCTACTATATTAAAAAGAAAAAATAGCTAGATTACAGCTAATTTAGGCCTACTTTATAAAATTTACAATTCCTTAAAAAAAATAGATTAAGAATTTACAATAGGTATTTACAAGATAAAAACAATCAGACCTTCCCAAAGCGGTCCAGAGCTTCGCGCACCCCCCAGAAAGATGGCGGACACGCCGTGCGAGGGAACCCCCAGATGCAAACACTAAACCGCAGCCTACACCGGGGAGACAATCCCACAGCTCAACCACAGTCCAGCGCCTGCATCATGAAGGGGACATCCCGCACAGCGCATCTGCCACCCCAACAACAATGCAACAGGAACGGTCAAGGAACCCACCCCTTGTCGTAAACGACGACACCGTCAAATGGAAATATTTGGCCTTGTATTTGGCTAGTTTATCATGTTGCTGTTGCATATTTCAAGTAAATATTTTGTTATTTTCTGCAGAAAGAATTATTTATCAATACTGGCTGGGAGGGAGCTAAGGCGAACGACATGATGGAAATCTACAAACGGCTCCCAAGTGATGACGTAACAAGGTAGATTCCAATACTTTTGAAGATATTCACATTCAATCAATTAATCAAAGTAATAATAGATGATGATAAACAATATTTATTTTTTTGCGCTCAACGTTNAACAGGAACGGTCAAGGAACCCACCCCTTGTCGTAAACGACGACACCGTCAAATGGAAATATTTGGCCTTGTATTTGGCTAGTTTATCATGTTGCTGTTGCATATTTCAAGTAAATATTTTGTTATTTTCTGCAGAAAGAATTATTTATCAATACTGGCTGGGAGGGAGCTAAGGCGAACGACATGATGGAAATCTACAAACGGCTCCCAAGTGATGACGTAACAAGGTAGATTCCAATACTTTTGAAGATATTCACATTCAATCAATTAATCAAAGTAATAATAGATGATGATAAACAATATTTATTTTTTTGCGCTCAACGTTACATTGAAACGTTGTGTAAGAATTATATTTGAAATGTTTTAAAATTTTCCTGCACATTATTCGATGATCAAGGTAGTTGTAACTCTTTTCTTGTAGCCTTGAACCAAAAATTGGCCCCCCCCCTTTAACAGCCTGTTATTCTAAGATTGTGGCGAATTTAATTTATAATTTTTTGAAACCAGAAAACAGGTGAATTTGACTATTGGGTTTGGTTGACCATTACCTCTTTTCAGAGTTCTTTCTATGTGTCCTTCAGCTTAATGTAATGTAACTTAGATGTATTTTTGTTACTCTTTTTCATGCTGTATCAGTTAAATTTAACATCGCTCTTCGTATTATTGTAAATATATTGATTGCTGAGAATATATACTTGAATTGAATTGAATTGGTTTAGGTTGCCCAGCCAAGATGTTCTTGAAAATATTCTTCTTTCAGTTTCACGGCTCTTTTCTTTCCATTTAAGCGGAGAGAAATTCTAGTCATTATTAAGAATTCTTGTTGATTGTTTCTCCAATCTGAGGTCATAAAACTATTGCTACAAATAAAAACTTTACAAACCAAGAAGTGACTCGCTTTACTCCATTCTCATGGCTCTTTTTTCCCTTCGATTTCAGCATAGAGAAGCTCGAATTCCTGGATGAAGTCAACTTGCTGCATGACCTATTACGTCATTATTGCATATCGTGGGCATACAAAGATCCTAAGAAATTAGGTATGACAACTTTGCTTTATATTTTCAACCCCATTGCACTTACCCAACAGTTTCAATGGCTTTTGGATAGCCATCTGCAAGGTAAAGTGTTGGATTCAAATCATGGCTGCTACATGTATCGCATCAGAGGTGCTTGTTATTGAATTTACCCAATCGAGTTATTTGGATGAGAGTAGCTTTTGGGGTAGTCATTGTTGCTCCCTGTGGTATACTCCTTCTAGTGTTGTAAAGTAATTCATATAAAAAAGCTTTTTGCCCGTTTCCACTTACAAGTATGGCTATATGGTTTTTGAGAAAACAAGAAAAGCTGAATATGTCGAAATTTATCAGCTTGAGAATATCTTCAATTTCTTTTCGTTTAGGTTTGGAAGAAGTAAATTTTTAAGAATATGCAGAAAAGCACAGATGAAACAAAACATCGGAAATTTTAGCATAAACTAAATTAATTGATTATAATTTATTTTCAGTCTGGAATTAGAAGCTTAAACTCGAGTAATAATAATTGATTTCGTCCAACAATTATTTAGTGATTTAAATTTATGTCAGTAAAAATGGTTTGTAAATTAGTTCGATCTCTGATCACTTCACATTCATTACTTTGACTTAAATTTATATTTTCCCATCGCTAGCTGATTTATAAGTTTGCTTAAAAGAGTTGTATCTTTTGTGGGTTATTGTGTCTTTCATCATAATTTTCTCCTATTTATATCGAGAGTCTGTAGAATTTACAGAGCATACGACGTACATCGTTGAACATCCTTGCTTGCTTCTTGATGTTCTATTTGTGATTAAGAGAAAACGGTCGTGCATATTCTTCAATCAAACAGCATTTTAGCCGAATCCCAGGCAAATAAAGAAACAAAGACTGAAGGTACTGAACATAGTAGAGGCAGTAGAGCAGTCCAAAAACAATCGTGTGTTTTGGATAAGAGAGTCTTTTGCTTTTCGTCAGATCATTCAAGTTTTATTTCACCTGACGTCTTGCGAAGCGTTTCTTTGTCCAAACCCAACACAGAAAGCACTCCTAAAGTTCTTTTTCTAAAGTAGCTGTGGCTGTAAATATCAGATACAGAAAGGCTGAAACAATAGCTGCAAATGCATCTAAAAAAGACATTTTGATGAACAGAAATACGGCTGTTCTTTTGAACAATTTATCTGTAACATGTCCAAACTACGGTATAATTATCATTCAATTATGATACCAAAAAACCCTAAATATAATTCTTTTAAAGTTTGTCCCAAAAAGAGTTAATAAATTCAAGTTTATCCTTTGGATGCATCTCCCAAGGATTCAAAGGTCATAAGCCATTTTCCGATGTTTGTTTACTTTGACTTTTGCTCTCCCTCTTTTGGGGGTGTTACTGTAACTGGGACAGTTGCATGATTGACAACATATGAACTGACGCTGCCCAGAAATGTTCTGCGCAGGAAATTCAACCCCCTTGATCCCATGACAACACCAGATGCATTCTTTTCTTTTGCCAACTGACAAATCTTCTCTCCTGGGCTGTCTTCTGTTCCTTCAACGAAACAAGAGCATTTGATCCCAGCTTTGTCACACATCGCTTTATAATTCTCAGCAACTTGCTTTGATTTCTCGACATTCGCTTTGAGCTGTCTGTGCCATTCATCAGGTGTCACTAGTGGTCCCATAACCATGAATGATGCTGGTACTTTTGGTGGTTCTACGATGTTTACAACTCCAACATGGTCCCCTTCTCGATGCAAATGATTCACATACCAATTAAATGCTCGGTCACTGTGTTCAGATCCATCTACAGGAATGAGAATTGTCCTTGGTTCTTTCTCATCGCTCGACATGTTCCGAAATCAGCTGAATTCCAACTTTAACCCGTATTTTATCATTGAACTGCAGATGTGTAGGCCCAAAGGACAAATGTGGAAAGGACAGGACAAATCTGGAAACAACTACAGCAACATTTACAGGCCACAGGTCAAGGCATAGGGTGGCCATACTAATCTTGCGTTAGCTAAAAATTTGCATCAAGGCCATTGCATTATTTTCAGAAGAGTACGAGTAGGATACACAGCAAGTGTAGAGTAAATATTAGGGGGTTGTAGTATCGCGCGGCAGAGGGGTCAAAAATAATTCGTCGTGACTGCTGTTTGTCGTCGTCGTAAAGGGATGTCTGATTAAAAATGTGCGATTTGTTTCCTTACCACACCAGTAAGCCAGTGTAAACTAAGCAGTGGCGGATTTAGGGGGGGCAAGTGGGGGCAACTGCCCCCCTTCACGATGAAAACTCAGCTTGGCGCCCCCTTTTGGCGAGAAATGCGCCCCTCATCATGACCCTACTGCACTCTTTTTTAACTGTTTTGAATTTTGATTAGAATATGGGGTGAAACATACAAATCAAGGCAATATTTAGTAGGAAAACCAAAGAATTTTCTTAACCTGGAGTCCAAAAATTTTCGCGTGGCGCGCTTTCGTTCCATTATATTTTTGGCGCCCTCTCTGCAGGTTGCCCCCGTTGCCCCCCTTCAACTTCGGTCTGGATCCGCCCCGGACACGGCAGGCCTCCAAAGGTGATATCCTGGGGGGCACTTCCATACTTGACCGAACGGGATGTGCCGCTCAACAGGGTGTCCTTTTCCGATAAAAATT
>REGM01000251.1:223347-236108 GCA_004194415.1 Aurelia aurita | reverse complement strand
TTTTTTTAATGTTTTTAAATTTTATTTTAAAATGGGGGGAAAAATAAAATTAAAGGAAAATTTTTAGGAAAAACAAAAAATTTTTATTACCCGGGGGTCCAAAAATTTTTGGGCCCCCCCTGCAGGTGCCCCCCCCCCCCCCCCCTTCAACTTCGGTCTGGATCCGCCCCTGAAACTAAGCACCCAAACCGAATGGATGAAGTAGCATGAAAATATGTTTTGAAACGAATTTAATTTTTGGTTCTATATTTAGATCCCAATTTAGATTGTATTGGTTTTTATTTTGTTTTCCGTAATATGGCAATATTGATAAGATCACATTTTTAATATGGGCACGGGCACCCTATCAGCACTTCTATTTTGTTGTTGTTGTTGTGGTAATAAGTGGATGGAATTATTGATGCAGAAAATCTGGAAGAAATCAGGAGGTGGAAAAGAGGAAAAGAGTGGAAATAATTTCACGGTGGTTTTGTATAAACATTGGTGTTAAGTACTCAGCCTTTTATTAAAATAGCTACCACACTAACACTTGAATACTTAGCACTTAAAATGAAGATAGCCTGAAGCCTTGATCCATTCAAATTAAAGATACAGTTGGGAGTGACAAGAAGCAGACCCTACTCGCGGCTTAGGCCATCATCAGCGGATATCGATTGATGTTTTACACGCTTCGATCAACTTCACGGCTGGATATCATCCTAAAAGGATAAATATTGTTTCCTGATTTATTAGCAAGACAGTTAGAAAGGTAATTGTTATTATGTCTGATTTTATTAGGCGATTTATTGCGTAAAAACTTAGACCGTACGAGGAAATTTGATCAATCACAGAAAATTTTTGAACGATAAACTTTTCCGTATTGAGTAGTGATAGGGTGTGAAATCCCGAATGGTTTCTATTCGATGTGTCATGTTTTCTTGTACAAATCAAAACCGTACCACGCGAGATACTTTAGCTTGGCTGTGATATGGTAAATATATCTGTATATAGAGAAGAAAGTTTATTGTGGCCAGGCTAGTCCAAGAGAATTTGAGAAATTTGTGTTTGGAAAATTTTTAAGGGTGGCTGAAAGTGGCTGAAGGATATTAATTGAAAAATCACAATGGATTATCTGGACCTATTGTTCAGAATATCTACCCATCATTCTGCGAGAATCTCTTAAATCAGTGCTGATTGATGTTGAAGTAATTAAAACTTGTGATGTTTTATAAAGATCTTTTTATTGAAAGTAAAACCACATGATTATGCTAAAATCATGATGATTTCATTTTGAAATCTATAAAACAAAGAGATTTTGTTAATATGATATGTTTTCCTGCTTTCTTTGTTAACTTTGATGTTTTGTGATCTTTTAGAAAAAAGTACTGATCAACAAACAAGGATGTAAAACATTGATCTCTGCATCTTTTGTTATCAAAGTTAGCATGTCTGGTAAGATCAAACAGAGAGAGGAGGAAAATGGATGATTCATCAATTGAAAATCAATAAACTCATTCTCATCAAATTTGTGCGAAATTTGAATAAAGATGGGTAAAGAAAGTGAATTATTGCATGCAGTCAAACTTGGTGATGTTTCAGCAATCAGAAAATTCTTGTTGAAATTCAAGTCTGGCCCTAAAGGAAGTAAGTTTGTACAACCTTTGGTTGGAAATATATTTGATGAACTGTGGTCATCCTACTTAACCTAAAGAATTCCATCACTCATTGAAAAAGATTCATGACATATTTTTAATGAAAATAAAATCTTTGCAAAGTGTAAACATCACAAAAACTTTTTTTACATTTATTTAAAATGAAGCAACTTTGCTCAAGAATACTGAAGAATCTAAGAATTTTTCTCAGGCGAATTAGTTTCTTGGATTTCTACCAGTCTCCTAAATCTGTACTTGGTGTCCTAAACATGTCTTATCTGGCCATCTAGAGGACACAACTGAATTAGAAATGGGTTGCCCTCAGCTCAGACCCTTCAGTTTTGTTGCTTTGTCCTTTCTCCTCCTAAGGTCTTATTTCTTGTTATCTCTTTGGTATGTGATGCAATCTCTGCCATCTATAAAGCTGAGCTACCCACCAAACCAGGTTTTATTGCTCTTCCAAACAAGTCGCTTTCATGCATAAAAATAGCTAATTTTATCTCAATTAATGTAGAAATTCGGTTATAATATTTATAGCATGGTTAAAAGATGGATACAAATTTGACCATAATTATTTCAAGGGTCCATGAAGCCCATGCGTTCATTATGAAATCTTGATTGCTCTTTGATATAGTGCTTGAAATCTTAGAAGAGACTAAGACCACATTTTTATCATAAACCTAACATGGTTTTAAATCAAATTCTTCAGTTGTTACATATTCAATAATCTCTTTGTCATTACCACAAAACACTCAATTACCTCACATTCACAATGAAAAAATTTAATGAGATATTCCATCCATCACAAAAGATTTTGGTTTTTTTTCAGAAAAATCAATCATCAAAAAATTGAATATTAATCATCCGGATGAGGATGGGTGAGTGTAATGTTTTCTTTCATTTATTTCATTGTGTGATTTAATTCAGAAAGATTGTGTCTGCCTCTGTGCAGCCACTGTAAACCTGATATGATTCAACTTGATGAAAAGCATTTGAAATCCCTTCATGGCTGTAAAGCCTCTTTACCACTACTAGGTGGCTGTCATGATCGAAACAAAGCAAAAATATCTTATTCAAGTAAAAGCCAATTGTAAAACAGTGAAAGTCACCCTTTGGAAACAGGCTTATGGCTTGGAACAAAGTGATTTTATGTAAGTTGCCGCTGCGGAGGCTGCAAGTCCCAATAATTCTGAAAATTATGCCACTGTCACCAGTTATTTATATGTTGTTCTGGGAACAAAACACCCCTCCCCAGTGGAAATTTCATTGTACCAAATAAATAATTGAGACTGGTTTAAACCCTTATATGAATATGACTAAACTAGAAAAATATAAAGTATAAGTTCTTTCTTTTAGATTCACAGTTCTGCACCATGCAGCCTTACTCAACAATGTTGAAGTTGTTCTTGCTCTTATTGAGATGGAGGCAGATCCAAATTCTAGAGACAAAAAAGGTACTTTTCCTACATATTTAAGACAACAAAAAAGTTGTACCAAGAACGAAAAATATTTCTTGTATCACAGTAAAGGAATTTGATCAATTCATTACATTTTTGAATTATGGCAAAAGTTAATAAAAGAATGAGAAAAATCTGCTGTATGCTGCAAATGATTAGTTTGCAAGAACGATTTTATCTATCATAGCAACTGAATTATTTAACTGCAAGTCTTGCACAAGATAACCTATTTTATGTAGATTTTTAAATTTTTGTTCAAGCATGCTTACACAATCTTCGCTTATCTTTAGCTTCTGAGGGAAAGTGTGTAACCAGCTGTACTTTACGTCAATAGAAGGACTGTAGACTGTTAACATTCATTGATTTGAATAAAGAGTTAAATTTGTAATCTGTAGCAATACATTATTTGAATCACTAGAGGATTAAGTACAAGCAGCTGTAAGGCAACATGAACACAGAATTGAGTGGCCTATTACCCCATCTTTTCAATCTAAGGGAATTTTAGTTTGATAGCTTCAGCAGTCAAATCTTTATTTGGTAGATAGACTTTCAAGTTGACAAATTGTATCTGCTTTTTGCATTCCTGTTCTTATTCAAAACCAAGAAACATTATCCAAATATCATTCATCTTAATCTACACATTCACTCATTTATTTGCCAACTTGGAGGAATTTGATGTAGTTTTATATTCACGATTTAATCCTTATTTTCATAGGGTAGGACATTTTAGATCCTAATTTAGCCAACAGTTTTCATAAGATTTCAACGTAATCAGGAGATTTTGAACATGTTTAATTCTACTACAAGAGACCAAGACCATTTTGCCTGCAAGCCTTTGAGAGCTTCACCTCAGGGCATATTTTGTTGTGCAATGGCTTTGAATATTTGTATGGACTTCGAAATGATGTCAGTTATACTTTTAGGAAGATATTTTGTAGTTGCTTTGAGCTGGTTCATAATTTGCATATTCATCTGCTCAAAGAAGAACCCATTGTGTTATGTATTTGAGACACTTACAATTTATGTCTGTAACCCCTTAGGCAACCTTCCTTCCAGGAGCTTAACAAGAGATCTTTGTTTGAGAGTTTCTGTTGTGCTGTCCACCAAATTAATTTAAAAAACAAGTCATTAAATAAAATCCTTCATCTATTATCCAGCTGCCCATGTTTTATAAGCTTGGACTTAGGGGCATTGTCTTTCACAGTGACAAATTCAACAGATGGTAAAGTAAAATTCAACAGTCAAAACTTCAAAGATAGTGTTCTAACCTTTATGTTGTTGTCAAACGTTTTCTCGAAAACCTTTTGAAATATGTATATATGTCTCAGGGAAAATTACAATGAAACAACTGTTAATCTCATAACTTTTTGAGGCACTTAGTCTTTACTAGCGAAAAACAGAGATAAGAGTGAAACCGCCTTAAAGAATCGATTGAATGTTTTCCCAATCCTATTACTTAATAGACCCAGAGTATCGACACAAGGTTGGGAAATGTTATCTGCATGAAAAGCATGTTGTCAATATGGTAGATGATTGATTCTCATGCTTTAGAGATTGTTAAACTTTGAATCTTTTTGTTATGGCTGCAGGCTTATTTCGATTTGTTTTTTGCCTGGTACCTCGTTGATACTAGAATATTTTTGTGAATTTTAGTTTTTATGAAAAAACCCAAAAGCCACTCAAAGCTTATACGATAAGCTTTGCATAAGCGTACTGGAAGAAAAAATCTGGAGCTGCCCGATAAAAGTCCATTGTTTACGAACGATTTTTCCCGAAAAAGGTCGATTTTTGTAACTTTCTCCAACGTTTGGGGGCTGCCANGGTAGATGATTGATTTTCATGCTTTAGAGATTGTTAATCTTTGAAGCGTTTTGTTATGGCTGCAGGCTTATTTCGATTTGTTTTTTGCTTGGTACCTCGTTGATACTAGAATATTTTTGTGAATTTTAGTTTTTATGAAAAAACCCAAAAGCCACTCAAAGCTTGTACGATAAGCTTTGCATAAGCGTACTGGAAGAAAAAAAAAATCTGGGGCTGCCCGATAAAAGTCCATTGTTTACGAACGATTTTGCCCGAAAAAGGTCGATTTTTGTAAATTTCTCCAACGTTAGGGGGCTGCCACCCTCCCTGCCCCATGGCGCGTACGCTTATGCAGCTTTGTGATATGTTAATGTCGATAAAATTAATGTCCTACGTTGCTACGTTCTTGTTGTAAAGTGTTCATTCCAAATTGCTTCTTGGGCAACAAAACTGATTGCGAGGGCAAAATTTTAAGAGACGGCTGTAAAAACAGTTCTGGGCATTTTTACTCTTCCTAGCGTGGTTCATATAAATATTAGGCCTGTTTTATATTTCTTGTTATCTAATTCCCTAGGAATGTGCCCATTGCATATGGCATCATGGGCAGGTAAAGACCAAGTTGTGAAAGCATTCCTCGACAATCGGGCTCTTGTGAATCTGCCATCTTTTGGTGGTGAAACTCCCTTGCTTCTAGCATCACAGCATGGTTATGCAAATGTGGTGAGTTTATTACTTGCGCCTGATTACGGGGAAAGCGTTACCCTTTTGTTGTTGCTTCTTGGCTGTACGTTTCATAGAATTAATTTTAAAATTGAACTGTTATTAAGAATGCCCATTTTTGGAACTGCATGCAATAGTCCTTTTGCATGTTCATAGATAAGCTGTTAATTGCTTTATTTAAAGCTACGTGAAAAGAAAGATAATTGCAGGGTTTAAACCACAAATCCGCAATCCTCGGATGAAAATTTCTTTGGGCATTTAGCATTGGATTAGACTGCAGATCGCCAAATTATTCGTAAATGCCTTGGCAGCCATGGAAAAGGGTTACTATGGATCGTGGTTACCTGGGCATCGATCTCGCTGTTTATCCTGGGAAATATGCTCTAAGTCTATTTATTCATGTATTTTGCAATGAACTTGCTCCCTTTCTAACTTATTTACCAATTCTTTTTTTTCCTTTGTTTAAGACAGATATTATATTTCGATGGCAATTGTAAAATCCGTTCAGGATCACTTGAAATGTTGAGACATTGTTACGTCAAATATTGGTCATCAACTGAAGATGGCTTTGGTGTACCGGAAGCATTTCTTGGAAATTTATGTCTCCTTCCTTTTTTCGTAAATTTCTTAGAACTATTCTGTTTCTGAGAAACTGATTTTCTTCTATTAATTAATTTTGATAGGTTGAAGTCCTGATGAAATACAATGCTGATCCAACAATTCGAAATAATAATTTGGAATCTCCCTTGGATGTGGCTTGCCAGTTTGGCCATGCTGCCGTAAGTAATCTTATCGTGAAAATGTTCGTCAGCGTGTGCTTTCATTTACCACAAACTCAGAGATTCGATTTCTTCTAGTCTTAATTTGCATTTTTGTTAAAATTCTTCACAAAGTTTACTTCGTCGACTGATCTGCAAACAGGACATGGCATTTTAGCGTTTAGAAGCCCTAACTGAGCAATATTGTGGGCTGTTTTGCACCTTGATTCTTGTCTAACCTTATGAAATTTGTTTGAATTATTCAACTGTTCGTAAGATGTTTATTTTCTTCAACGATCGAAAATTTGTTTTGGTTACATCGCTAATATTTTATCGTTGTTTTAGATCATTTTGATTCTTCGATGAATAGTTTTCAGGAGAATTAGATTTGTATGTTTCTATTTTTGCGTGCAGTTGTTCAAATTAATGTGAAATATGAGCGAAGTTAATAGTTAATGGTGTTTCTACAAAGATTCACTGCTACTTGAATGCATGACCACAGGGCTCCTTCCACATGACCACAGGGCTCCTACTTGAATGCATGACCACAGGGCTCCTACTTGAATGCATGACCACAGGGCTCCTTCACAAATTTCAAAAAATAGCATTTAATATCATGATTTTGATTCTTAATTTTATGTGTTGCACTTTATTGCAGGTCGTTCGTTTTCTCTTGATGCGAGGTGAAGTTGTTCACATGTTGCGAGAAAAACACACTGATCCACGATACAAACAACCGTTGCATCTGGCTGCTAAAGGTGGACATGTTGACGTCATCAGGTGTGTATCCATGTGCTTGTTTTTGTCTGAACCTGATCCATTATTTATTTATCCATTTATTTATTTACCCCCTGGAGCGCTTTATTTAGAACGTTGTAATTTACTTGAAGATTAATTTCAATGCATTTGCTGGTATTAGTCATTTTAATTCCAAAAATAAAGTTTAGTGACGTTATCCTTTTAGCTGATCTACAAAGAGTCTGGATCGAACGATATTTTTGTACATTTATACGAAATGTTCGACTGAGTGGCGTTGAAGCTTCTATCACTATTGTCCACATTCGAAAATTATTCAGATTTCTACAAGATGTATAAAAATAACGTTCGATCTTGGCTCTTTTATAGAATAGCTAAAAAGTCTATTTATCGTTTAATCAGTCTATCAATAAAGTTTCAAAATCAGTATTTAAGTTGTTTATCGCAGTGATCGAGACTGACCGGTAGTTTACTGGTAAGGGATGCATTTTTGAATACAAGCAACAGAATTTGAAATGGAACCTTTTGAGGATCAGACTCAATCCTTTGTTTTGACGATTACCCTGAAAACACCAACCATGTTTTGACATACTATGCGCTATGTCTGTCGAAAATGTTTTCCAATCTTAAAAGTTAGCCTGACGTTTTGCACAACCGAATAACTTTTCAATCTTTTGCGTTTGTGCGCTACGGTAAAAGTCATTTATTATTGGCGATAGCTGGAATTGTGCGATAGGCCAATGTTTTCCATGGTCAACTGTTGAAACTCTTATTCCCTTATCCCTAGGTTGCTGACAGAGAGCGGAGCTGATATAAATGAGCAAAGTCCGCAAGGGACGTGCCTCCATCTTGCTGCTTTGTATGGGAAGGTCGAGGTTGTCAAATTTCTCATCGAGGTAAATTTGCTTGGTGCCTTACGGTAAAAAATTGACATAATAATTAATCATTTTGTGAAAACGTCTTAAATTGATAGTTCGTATGACTAGGAATCTACAAAAATCATTTATTACTGATAGGTGACTTTTCATTTTAATTATAAGTAACAAGTTGTGACTAGGTCATGTTTACTCTAAGAGACAATTCGAGATTAAGTTGCTTCCTCGGTGGCTAAAAATTTGTCAATACTTGCGAGTTGTTAAGAAATGGTTGTTTATATCTTAAATTAAAATACATCGAACAAACTTGTAAAGCAGAAGAATCATTAAAAATGTCAAGGGCAAAGGATCTTTTAACGAATGTATCGATTTTGTTTGTTCGTAATCGCAATCCTTCACCTGCTAACATTTATTTTCTTAGGCCGGTGCAAACGCTAGAGCTGTAAACAAGAAAGATCTGACTCCTTTGGATATGGTAAATCAATTTACGACATCACGAGCTGGAATTGAAATTAAACAAATCCTTAGAGGTAAGATTAACTTTAATTTCGACAGGACCCTTAGTGATAGCAGTAAAATCTTTACTGAAAAGGTTATCCTGTATAAATATGGTATATTATTATTATTATTATTAGGTCTAATCATAGTGGTTTAATGGACCTTATTCAGGAATGACGTCAGCTGGTCTATTCTTTACTTTCCTGTACATAATTGATGATGTAATGTGGCAGGCTCACTGCATTATCCTCAAATGTACAACAATGCATTGCGTATTTCGGTTAGACTTAACGGCATCGCCACAAGTTACCTTTTAGGTTTGTAATCATGCATGATTGCTATCCATTGATAGATAGTAACTTGCTTTATACTTGTATTTCGTGTCGCAAAAGGTGAATGCTTTCTCTTTAGCTTATGAGCATCCTATGACCTCAGGAATGAGGCATCCAACGTCTGCTGTTAGTATGCCTCAGAAACATTGTTTCGGTCTAGGGGCAAATCACTCCCTATAGATGTCTAAAAATCCTTTTGTTACGTCTGTCCTTCAAGGGACTTACTGCTTATTTTTTTTTTTTGCTGGAAGAATTCCCTCTTTCCAGGGCAAAATAAGTGCACAGGAGTGGAATATTCAATAGAGATCTTTATCGATTTTGTTGTCATTCATCAAGGGGACAGACTGCCTTTAATGCATATCTTCACATATCTTTTCTGTCTGTTTGACTGTCTCTCTGTTTCTTGCAAAAACTTTTCTTTGTGACAGCTTTATTACTGTTGTCATTTTGTTATTGCAGAAGCGCTTGGCGAACGAGTGATTTTTGCACGAGCTATTTCAGATTACGTCAATGTTTACGATCCAACTGGATTATCGTTCAAAACTGGCGAAACAATTACGGTATGTTATCCATTCTAAATCCTCGTTCTAACAAGATTTTTGTATGTTTCTAAATAACTTAAGTCCGATCAAAAGAAGCTCTTTTAGAATTTTGTTTTTCTGTTAGCACAGGAACTGGGAACTAGTGCTTGCAGGCAGGAAATACAATGCCTCTTAAATAGTATGGCTCAGAATAATATTTGTCCAAACGATTTTTTGTGGTCTTTCCCTCATTTGAACAAAGATATATTTATTGCAGAATGTAACTGGATCCTTTCCATAAATGGGCAGAAATAGATTTAAAATGTTTGAAACTTTTAGCAAATTTTTGGGGACTCCCGGCAACTCTTCAAGCCATAACCGCCAGTCGTTCTCGCAAATGTAGGCCATTCATCGTCGTTTTTAATGATAAGTCAGCCCCGCAACCACGCTATCAAATATATACAGTTAAAATTTTAAAGATATGATGTAATAATCTGTGGTTTCCTTTTGGATTTTCTAATTAAGTTTTGCTAAGATCTAAAAGTTGGCGTCGTGATCTCTGGCCTTTGTCGAACCATGAAACAGGAACTGATGTATTTTTAGGACTTATCTTCTTTTCAAAAGGCTGAAAATCTTGCACGCAACATAAAGATAGGAACACGATTCTATAGTCATGGGGGGGGGGGGGGGGATATGTAAAACCACATTCCCCGGGGGGTCCCTTTTGGGCCTCATCTTTTTTTTNTCGAACGATATGTTTGTACATTTATACGAAATGTTCGACTGAGTGGCGTTGAAGCTTCTATCACTATTGTCCACATTCGAAAATTATTCAGATTTCTACAAGATGTATAAAAATAACGTTCGATCCAGACTCTTTTATAGAATAGCTAAAACGTCCATTTATCGTTTAATTTGTCTATCAATAAAGTTTCAAAATCAGCATTTAATTTGTTTATCGCAGTGATCGAGACTGGCCGATATTTTACTGGTAAGGGATGGATTTGTGAATACAAGCAACAGAATTTGAAATGGAACCTTTTGAGGATCAAGACTCAATCCTTTGTTTTGACGATTACCCAGAAAACACCAACCATGTTTTGAAATACTATGCGCTATGTCTGTCGAAATTTTTTTCCAATCTTAAAAGTTAGCCTCACGTTTTGCACAAGCGAATAACTTTTCAAACCTTTGCGTTTATGCGCTGCGGTAAAAGTCATTAATTATTAGCAATAGCTGTAATTGTGCAGTAGGCCAATGTTTTCCATGATTTAATATCGAGACTCTTATTCCCTTATCCCTAGGTTGCTGACAGAGAGCGGAGCTGATATAAATGAGCAAAGTCCGCAAGGGACGTGCTTGCATCTTGCTGCTTTGTATGGGAAGGTTGAGGTTGTCAAATTTCTCATCGAGGTAAGTTTGCTTAAGGTGCCTTACGGTAAAAAATTGACATAATAATTAATCATTTTGTGAAAATGTCTTAAATTGATAGTTCGTATGACTAGGAATCTACAAAAATCATTTATTACTGATAGCTGATTTTTCATTTTAATTATAATAAGTAAAAAATTGTGACTAGGTCATGTTTACTCTAAGAGACAATTCGAGATTAAGTTGCTTCCTCTGTGGCTAAAAATTTGTCAATACTTGCGAGTTGTTAAGAAATGGTTGTTTATATCTTAAATTAAAATACATCGAACAAACTTGTAAAGCAGAAGAATCATTAAAAATGTCAAGGGCAAAGGATCTTTTAACGAATGTATCGATTTTGTTTGTTCGGAATCGCAATCCTTCACCTGCTAAAATTTATTTTCTTAGGCCGGTGCAAACGCTCGAGCTGTAAACAAGAAAGATCTGACTCCTTTGGATATGGTAAATCAATTTACGACATCACGAGCTGGAATTGAAATTAAACAAATCCTTAGAGGTAAGATTAACTTCGGTTTAATCATAGTGGTTTAATGGACCTTATTCAGGACTGACGTCAGCTGGTCTATTCTTTACTTTCCTATACATAATTGATGATGTAATGTGGCAGGCTCACTGCATTATCCTCAAATGTACAACAATGCATTGCATATTTCGGTTAGGCCTAATGACATTGCCACAAGTTACCTTTTGGGTTTGTAATCATGCATGATTGCTATCCATTGATAGATACTAACTTGCTTTATACTTGTATTTCGTGTCGCAAAAGATGAATGCTTTCTCTTTAGCTTATGAGCATCTTATGACCTCAGAAATGAGGCATCCAACGTCTGCTGTTAGTATGCCTCAGAAACATTGTTTCGGTCTAGGGGTAAATCACTCCCTAAAGATGTCTAAAAATCCTTTTGTTACGTCTGTCCTTCAAGGGACTTACTGCTTATTTTTTTTTTGCTGGAAGAATTCCCTCTTTCCAGGGCAAAATAAGTGCACAGGAGTGGAATATTCAATAGAGATCTTTATCGATTTTGTCGTCATTCATCAAGGTGACAAGACTGCCTTGAATGCATATCTTTAAATATAGTTTCTGTCTGTTTGACTGTCTCTCTGTTTCTTGCAAAAACTTCTTTGTGACAGCTTTATTACTGTTGTCATTTTGTTATTGCAGAAGCGCTTGGCGAACGAGTGATTTTTGCACGAGCTATTTCAGATTACGTCAATGTTTACGATCCAACTGGATTATCGTTCAAAACTGGCGAAACAATTACGGTATGTTATGCCTTTTTAAATCTTCGTTCTAAAAAGATTTTTGCATGTTTCTGAATCACTTAAGTCCGATCAAAAGAAGCTCTTTTAAAATTTGGTTTTTCTGTTAGCACAGGAACTAGTGCTTGCAGGCATGAAATACAGTGCCTCTTAAATAGTATGGCTCAGAATCATATTTGTCCAAATGATTTTATGTGGTCTTTCCCTCATTTGAACAAAGATATATTTGTTGCAGAATGTAAATAAATGGGCAGAAATAGATTTAAAATGTTTGAAACTTTAGCAATTTTTTGGGGACTCCCGGCTTTAGCAAGCTGTTGAAGAAAGCTTCCCAACTCTTACAAGCCATAACTGCCAGTCGTTCTCGCAAATGTAGGCCATTCATCGTCGTTTTTAATGATAAGCCAGCCCCGCAACCACGTTATCAAATATATGCAGTTAAAATTTAGCAGTTTAAAGATATGATGTAATAATCTGTGGCTTCCTTTTGGATTTTCTAGTTAAGTTTTGCTAAGATCTAAAAGTTGGCGTCGTGATCTCTGGCCTTTGTCGAACCATGAAACAGGAACTGATGTATTTTTAGGACTTATCTTCTTTTCAAAAGGCTGAAAATCTTGCACGTAGACATAAAGATAGGAACACGATTCTATAGTCATGTGGGGGGGGGGGGGGATAGTAAAACCACATTCCTCCGGGGGGGCCTTTTGGGCCTATCAATTTAT
>REGM01000251.1:171834-223323 GCA_004194415.1 Aurelia aurita | reverse complement strand
GCATGGGGGGGGGGGGGAGGATATGTAAAACCACATTCTCTCAGTGTGGTCCTTTTTGGTCCTATCATTTTATCTGCTCTCCAGTAAATGTTTGAACACAGATGTCTTTTCAGATTACAAGCTGCTTTTTTGATCGGATTATTTTTTTGCATTTAGTTTAAATTTAGGAGAAGAGGCCTTGAATGGAACGTTATCTCCCCTCGTAATAATTTGAGAGTCCATAGTGTCAGCGTGAGGCTGTTTGCGAAATGGTTGATCATTTTTCCATCCAACATGGAATTGTTTTTGTTAATTAAGGCCAAAATATCAACTGGGTAGTTGTTCTTGTTGGGTAGTTGTTCTTGTTGGGCAGTTCGGTCTCACAGGACTAGAGTCCGATTTTCAGCTATTTGTAATATTTATGGGACTTGACTGTTTCCCTATAATTTAAGAAATCAATCCGTGTCGGACAGACCCCTGATCAACCATTTCGCAAACAGCCTCGTTTACAGGCATCACTAGTTTCATTAGAGTAAGAGCCGTTATAGAGCTATGTATCCTGGGTTTGCTTTCCTGGACAGGGTTGAGACTTTTTCAAGGTCTAGTCAAGTATATCTACGAAAAGAAATGCCGGTTCAGTTGAAGCAAACAACTGTGAAAAGCGATCGCACGACCAAAGTTCATTAAGTTGAGTGGCAAATGTTCTATTGTTTTGAATTACCAGATTAAAGTCCATAAGTTTCATCTTAACATGTCTCATTTGAAATGCGTTCGGAAAACCATAAATCCGTTTTTATTATCGTCAAAACCGTGCAGTCGGTCTTGTGGTAACAACGACAATAGTTTGTGGAAAGCAGTGAGGGTAGTAATTTTAGATGCCTTTGTTGGTAGTGACAAGTGGCAGTTTTTGGCACCAAGATTCAAGATCAGCTATGTTTAATATTGTGCAGGTTTTGGAGCAAAATGAAGATGGACGATGGAAAGGCAGTATTGTGGACGGACAAGTTAGTAAATTTATGATTTAATTCATTCACGACTCATACTTTGAGGCCCATATTTGCACTCTGAAGGACACACTCAGTAAAATTCAACTTTGGCTGTATCATGATAGTGTACGATTTTCAGTAATGACAAACCCTGTATAGTTGGTCGTCGCAAATGATTTTCATAATGTCAGATATGGAATGGAATAGTCAATAATTTGAAGGTTAATTGGTAGTGTTCGGTTTGAATCTCAAGTCCAAAGTCGGATTTTAAATAGTATGGTGAAATACACGTCTTGTATGGAGAAATGAACCATATGATAATTAGGACGGGACAGTTGCTGTTGTGTTGTTGCTGTTGTGATAAGGTCATGGAAACCCTGAAGGAAAACTCTTTCGCTACTAAACTAGGCTTCTATGTGTGGGTTAACTGCTTGAATGTGTTTATATAAATAGGTACCTATTCCCTAAGTGCTGTCAACAAATTTCACAATAATTCCTGAACAATTCTTTATTTTATTTATAGGAAGAGCGAGTTGGTTATTTTCCAGCAAAGTCCGTTTCATTACTTTCAAATGTGAAAGAAACTCGATCACTTGGGTCATTATCATCATCATCTGATTCGTCGATAAACAGTACAGCTTCTGGTAGGTCATTTAAAGATTATTTCTAAAATTGTTCTTTTGGTAAAAAATTGTAGAATTGTTTTGACAAATGAAACCATAATGAACCATACTTCAAACTTTTTCGTCAGACACTGTTCAAGGTAGGAAACGTATGATAAGCTTCCCAGAGATGGATCGTGAATTTAAACCCATTTATGTTTTGAAATAAGCCAATCAGAAACATCCTAAGCTATATTTTTTATTTGTGTAAATATTTCTTCCATTACAGGGAGAGATAGTACAGCATCGAAAGGCCAAGGACGTCAAATGACAGGTAATGAATCAAACCGTATCGTCTACCTTTTCTGGTACTATAAATGTATATATTATTGCATTCTGTTTGAGTAAATATTGATAAAGAAGTACACCAGATCAAAAGAGGAGATATGTTCAACTCTTTTAGAACTAAGATGAATGAGACCCGTTGTGTTGTTGTTGTCGTTGTGTTGCTGTTGTTGTTGTTGTCATGGTGTTGTTGTTGTTGTCAAATTCTGATAAGGCACTCAGAAGGAAAGGAGAAGATCAGTTCTTATATAGCTACAATATTATTTTACATCTTTTAAGACAGTATTGAAATATTATTTAGATACTAAATTTGTTCGTAGATTCAAATAAACCTGTTGGAGTTGTGCCGGTGGGGACATACGAAGTTTTAACTCTCGCTCCATGTAAGTTAATCGTTGTTTATACACTGGTTGAGTTGAGGATTTTTGTTTACTATCCTGCAAGGAGTGTGTAACCGATTTAAATGATTCACATTTACATGAATAACAGAACCAGTTGTTGATGATTGCTGACATATTCATCTGATACTTCTGCAAGATCAATCCTTCCTTATAATTTACAGTACACAGTCTATAATATAATCCTCTCCCCTCTCTGAGATCACATTTGACAATTTTCTGTGTCTCGTGACATTTACCAAGTATTTTGGATCTTGTTCAGTTATTCAACTAAATTTTGATAATACTGTGTCATGACTTGAATCCGTAATATCCAATTTTAACTGACCCAATTCAAATACCATAATTACGAAGAAATTATTAGCATAAGCACAATTTCTTATTTTAATTTTAGCTCAAAGTCCTGAAAGTAAGAAACCTCCGAACCTTCCTCGACTGAACAGCTTCAAGAAGGATTCGAAGACAGCTCCGCCACGAAGGCGCAAGACTCCTTCTCAAGAACAGGTGTCGGAAGAAGGAGTATCATCGAATCGATCAAGTAGTATTGATACATCGAGTGATTCAGGGATACACAGTCATTCTACTGGAGTGATTCAAGAAATTACGTATGATACAATCACTGGATCACCGAGAGCACTTGAATCGAATTTCTATGATCCTATCCCGTCACCAACTGTGAAATCCCCAAGAATTTACCCAACCAACGCACAACCACCTTTTGAGGTAATAGCTTTATTATGTCTCAGAATCGAATAATAAGTTTTTGGATCCAAACTTTAATTTCGTGGTACAGTAGATGCTCATTTATTTTGAAGCATTCGAAGCATTCGTTTGCAACCCCAGCTGATCAATGACTTCTAAATGACGAAGAATTGAATTAACCAATACACTCTTGCCTTTGGATGTAATGATTTTTTCATCACCAATCAAAGCCTAATCTAAAAAAAGCGTCCTTATATTTGTACCATATACGGTGGGAAATGACATAATTGCAACTTGGTCTTGCAATGATGCTTGCAATTCAATTCAATTCAATTCAACAAATGTACAACTCATCAAACTAAAGTTTGTCTCACATCAGATGTCAGGTAAAGATATTGCAAAAATAGACATTTGAAGGGTTCTGGATGACAATTTCGTTATTGCAAATCTCAACTGACATCTGACGTGAGACAATCTTCAAATTTGAGATTAAACCCAAAGAAAGGAAAATGGAAGGGTGCGCTGCTGGTGGCTTTATTCAGTTAACTCTAGCCTTTCAGTTGATAAAATGAATGATATTGCTGCCTCTAAAATTAGTTTATTAGCAATATCATTAAATCGTGGATTACCTTTAATAACTTTGTCTTTGATCAGAATTTAACGAGTTAGGCAATAAGTGAAATAATCCTTAGTTCTCGTTTATTCCACCAATAGGCTGAACTACGCGAGAAGCAGACTCAGCAACAAAATGGAGCCGTCAAGCATGGAAATTATGCAGATATTGATTTGTCTCGATCTTCAATCAAACCTCCTATTGATAGCCCACCCAAAGACAGAAGCGACACAATTTCATACACAGAAGTTTATGTAGCAGAAAACGAAGCGACAACCTTGGAGGGAAATGGCCCTCTTTATCAATCCGAGGCAAGACAAATACCACAGGGACCAGGCAGGAAACTAGAGTTCAGAGAAAGTTATGAAAATATGAATTTAACCGAAGAACTTATTTCTAAGTAAGTTTTGTTTTCGTATTTTATCTTTCTGTTCTCGCCGTATCAGTTTGCTATGTTTAGAGCAGCGGTGTTTTGCATCAACGAGTAAGCTTAATAAATGAGTGTATGTGAGGGAGATGTATGCCAATTCACAATTGCAGTTTCAATTAGTATAACTCTTGGCTGTTACAATTTTTGATACAAATTTGGCTTGAATCTTGATCATTTTCTTTGATAAAATAGTAAATAATTCTATTGATGTTTAAGGTTTGGAAGAACTCCTGAAGAAAACTCTTATCGCAGTTCCGCAACACAATCACAGGGATACGAAGATATGCGTTCACAATCGCTATCACCATCGGATGAACCATTCCCTTCGCCTCCTGCATTGCCATTAAAGAGCCCGCCCCCTGCTATGCAACCTCTTCCTGAAGAACTCCCTCCTTCACCGCCCAAGAAAATCGAAAGTCGTATGCCGCGACGACCTGAATGCTATGAAAATGTCCAACCACGACAAATTGTCCCAATTCATGCACAAAATCCATTTGAGAAGAATTCAATTCCTCCTCGGCAAGAGGCCCCCTTCCCAACTATACCTCCCCCCTCATATGACCCAAAGACATTACCAGCGTATCCAGAATATGAGAATTATCGAGCACCCGGACCTGCAATGCCGCTGTATAGGAGCAATACGTATGAGAATTATCGACCGGTTAATGAACAGCCGCAGATAACGAGAGCCCAAACGATATCAGAAAGGCCTACTAATGTATCATCAAACAGGCCTGTGCCATGTGAGTCTTTTATCACATTTTTCCTCGGTATATGTGTTACTATATGATTGTTACTATAAAGAATGGTAAATGTCTTAGGTGTTTTTTATTGTACTAAATTGTGAAGCACGAGAACACAGACGGTATCGGAAAGGCCAACGAATGTATCATCAAATTGGCCTGTGCCATGTAAGTCTTATAAGAGGGGGTAAACATGTTTGATATCTGTGATGTATCAGTATTAGATATGGACTTCCCCTGATTGACTTTTTCTTATATTTGACAATATTTGCAAGCAAAATGGTTGTTTGTAAATACTGCTGTTGTTTGTGAAAAACAATCTAATATGGAAGAAGTATCCTGTTAGGCCCCTGGTATTGTTGCAATATCATCAGCAGTACGGCTTAGGAATTGTTGTCACGCGAATTTAGGATTTGGGCAGCGTTTTAGCTGAATTCACACTTGAGGTGGCATGATTTGTACCAGGGTACATGATTTGACGTCGTCAAAAAAGACTCCCATATACCATTACCAGCTGACAAAAGTTTACGTTGCACTCATGCTCAATTAACGTGTCTTAAACAGGCAGAAGTTGAATTCGATAATAAACGCTGACTTACATAAAACAAAACTCTGTTGGCTTGCAAATATGAGTAAATCCCTTGCAAATTCCACTATAGAAATCTGTGATTCTAATATCAACATTTATTCATTTCTCTTGATAGCGTCGATAAGTTGTTAAACCCATCCTCGCGATAGCCTGTGACACTTTGCAGGCATGTTTATGAATTGTATTTATTGATTGCCCTATCCTTAAACTTGTTATAAAGCAATGACTAACTTTGATTTGTTCTTTACTTAAGTACCACCAAAGATGAACAGGAAAAGTGTCCAAGATTCGACAACCCCTGCATCGCCATGTCCTGCAGGTAAGCCAATTAATTTTCTCTTTTACCTCTCAGTAAACGAGTATTCAATTTTTTTTTAGAATTATGAACAATATTTGAGAATACGAAATCTGTAAACAGAACCAATTTTCAAAACATCGTCAAGGTTTTTATTGTGTTCAAAGCTCACTTCAATAACTATTGACTTTCTAAGGCTCCAAGTTAAATATTTATGATGAAAATACTTATTGCTTGTGCAATCTATGAATGCAAGTCAAACTGACGCCAAACTGCTTTTCTATTTACCGTCTATGCAGCACTTCATCACCAATTCTCGATTCACGATTTCCTTTCTAGATTCGGTCAAAACTCCGTTCTTATCCCAACTAGATATGGACGCGCTTAATGAGGTACGTAACTCTAAATTCGATATTTGTTGCATGTTTGGCCGTTTCTGTTTAAAGTTTCATTTAAATTTTGATTTCATTTAGTTTCATTTAGTATCCTCTTAATCCCAAAAAGTTAATAAAGTGCTGTCTATAGAAATAGAATCTAGCTTTCGATATTAGATTTTATTGATCTGAGTAAAATTTGTAACTTGCGAGTGCCCTTTTTAGATTTCATTTCCTCAACTCAAATTTCTATCAGAAAGTTGTCGTGAGTTTTATGTCTTCCTTAACCAGATAATTTCTGGGTTTTTTTCTAGGATGAAAAAGAATTACTCTCGTGGCTGATAGAGCTCAAGCTGCCTCAATATTTCCAAAATTTCCAAGCACAAGGTTTTGATATGGTCAGTGTAAGAGGAGTCACACCTGAGGTACTAGTTCAATTCATGATTTTATTGTGTGGGAAACCTTTATTTAACACACGAATAAGGAATGGATTTTTTTAGAGTTTGTGTAGAGTCCTTTCCATAAAATTAATGTTAAGAAGTAATAGCTTAGGATATGAACTTTAAAGACTTTTAACGACACCGGAATTAGATGATAAGATGATTTAATTTATGATCCCTGAACATGCTGTAATCAGCTGGCTCTGTGATTTGTCAATCATTAAACTTTGAAGACTTTTAACGACACCGGAATTAGATGATAAGATGATTTAATGTATGATCCCTGAACATGCTGTAATCAGCTGGCTCTGTGATTTGTCAATCATGACATGACCTGATTTTTATCAAAAAACTGTTTATTTTGTGTTCATCTCAAGAGTAACAGTCGGTACTTCCTGCAAATATAGTGAGTCTTAAAAATTATTGATCATTTTCTTAGAATATATGAATAGTTGAGCGGCCCCCCGAAAAGCAGTCCTTGTGAGCTAACGGTGCTACCGTTTTTTAAAGTAAAAATGAAGAAATCAAATTTCTGAGAATGGTGAAACAACTTCGCAATGATAAGGAAACTTGGCAAATGAAGTTTCCCAGTGTCGACTAAGGATTCCTTTAATTTGCAATTATTCATTATAATAGCATAAAAGAACATGCATCTTCTCTTTGGCCTGTTTTAGCTTTTACAATGGAGATCGTAGATCAAGCCTCTATTGTTGCTAGATTTTGTGTCCTTCTTGTGACATTTTAATCTCTCTTTTACAGGACCTTACTGAAATTGAAATTACAAAAGCTGGGCACAGAAAGAAGCTCTTATCAGAAATAACAAAACTTGGTCCTTCCAATAAATTGCCAACACACAAACCGGTAAAGTTGCATTTTAGACTGGCCACCTTTTACTCTTTGCTCCTGTGTATATTTGCGGCTCGTTTCATGGCTAATGTTCAATCGTGATTTCAGTGACTTCGTATCTATTCGCATCGACTGCTCTGTACTACTCACTTTGTTTGGTCTAACATTACTCGTTGTATGATCAAGTGCATTTTATTTTGAAGACATTCATTCCATCCTTCTCTTTCTTCACGCTCTTTAAGTTGTTTGTAAATTTAATTCAGCAAGATTTCTACTTTTGAGGAATACAGTTGTTATTTCTTTAGGTTTACTCTTTGAAAAAGCATTTCTTAATTCTCATGCTGTCATTTTTTCATCAAAATTGCTTTGATGAAATGTTTGATTGAGATCCTAACCGTTGTCTGAATATTTTTCTCAACGCTCACTTAAGTCATTAAAACCTAAACCCAGAAATCTTGTTGTTTCTTTTCGCAGGAAGATGTTGGTGCATGGTTGAGTCTAGTAGGACTGAGAATTTACGAAGAGAATTTTGTCGAAGGAGGGTTTGATGAAATGGATTTTATAAAAGATTTGGATCAATCAGATTTACAAATGATAGAAATAAAAAAGAAAGGACACCAAAAGAAATTATTACTTGCAGTTCAAAGGTTGTCTGATGTTGAATTAACGGCAGAATTGGATAAAGTTGTTGGAGGTTAGTATGATTGAATTCGATCAAAATAAGAATATCAAATACAGATTCCGTAAGAGATTCATTAAAGTGTGAGAAAGAAAATGTAACTGAGCTTTGATATCCCGAACTTGGTTGAACCCCCGGTTTAGGGATCGTCCGAATTGATCGGCTGTTTTTAGCCGAATTCTACCGAAAGTAAATTTTATCTGCAATTTAAGTATTCGGATATTTCTATTTTGTAAATCAGCTTTTTAGCAAGCGAATTCGGCTGTTCAGCGAGGAACAGCTGAATATTGGCTAAAAACATCCGGTTTTTTTTTATATATTGAATCGAAACATTCGGCACTTCATATTTTCGGCATAAAGTCAGCAAAATGTTTCATCATCCAAGAGGCGGTATTTAGGCGGTTTTATCGGCTATTTTTCCACAACTTGCTGCTATTTAAGAGATTTTACTGCACCGAAAGTTAACCTATCAATTCGGACGGTCCTTTAACTAAAACTACTCGATATCTCAAACAATAAAATGTCTCTAGTGGTTGCTTAACTGCGAGTACAAGTCTGGATATCTCAAACCCACTAACCGAAGCAGACCAGTATCCTGGTTATCGAGGCACGACTGCATTTCTTTCTGTATTTTGTTTAGATTTTGACCCATCTGATGTAAGGAAACCTTCCAAATTCACGTCCGATCATATTTTCCGGAGCTGTGGTAATTNTATTTAGGCGGTTTTATCGGCTATTTTTCCACAACTTGCTGCTATTTAAGAGATTTTACTGCACCGAAAGTTAACCTATCAATTCGGACGGTCCTTTAACTAAAACTACTCGATATCTCAAACAATAAAATGTCTCTAGTGGTTGCTTAACTGCGAGTACAAGTCTGGATATCTCAAACCCACTAACCGAAGCAGACCAGTATCCTGGTTATCGAGGCACGACTGCATTTCTTTCTGTATTTTGTTTAGATTTTGACCCATCTGATGTAAGGAAACCTTCCAAATTCACGTCCGATCATATTTTCCGGAGCTGTGGTAATTCCACATAAACCGAGAAGATTTCTGAAGGTTTGCTGGGGCTACTGCCAATATCTATATTGTATCTCCAAAATCAAGAAAAGGAATGTTCAACAAACGGCGAATTAATAGCGATAATTGTTTATTTTAGTTACTACGCAACCAACAACATCAACTACAATGCAAGAACAGAAACAAGACTTATCAACCACACAGTTAAATGACGTCAGAGCTCCTGATCCTCTCCAAAAATCGTCAAAACAACCTCCTCCCAATGCAATGCATAGAAACGAGGTCAAGGCTCAACCAGAGCAGCCACCATCAGAATTCCCTCCTCCGTTAGCACCGCAGCTTCCACCACAGCCTCATCAGCAACATCCTCCGCAGTTCTATTCGCAGCATCCTCCGCAGAACATGCAGCGGTCCTCTTCAGTGCCTCCTGCTCAGCCTCCAGTTGCTCCTAAGCCACGTGTTTCTCAGCCGATACCCCAAAACGTTCCTCAGCCCCCATTATTCCCCCCTCCACCACCTTCTAGTGAACTTGAAGGTCATTTCTTATGCAAGAGAGACAATTTACCACCTCCTTCAGGGAGGGAATCAAACCCCCCAGAGCCTATTGCTCCAACACCTCCTATAGCTCCCAGTAGGATGACAGCAGACACTAATCAAACCTCGAACCCATCCCAAGCCTCGAATCAATCTCAACCATCGATAAGACCGCGTACAACTTCCGTACCTGTTGCTCCAAAACCCAAGCCGAAACCGAGGCCAGGACAGAACATGGGGCAAGTACGAACAGCATCGGAATACCATGGGACAGATTCTCCAAGCAAAGCAATGATAATGCCAGCCCTAGTGATCCCACAGAAACCGAATGTACCCCCGAAAGGGGAAGAGGGGGAATCTGTTACCGCCGCTCGATCAAGGGGTATGTATTTCTATGTTGTCGGTGCCCTATTTTGATTGAAGCTTTTTGTTTGCAAAACCTTATTGCGACACAAACTTTTCACACTGTTCACAGTATGATACATCTGACGAAGCATTTTTGTTGTCAGGCCACTATTTGTAGTTTTGTGTTCTAACTTTCTTTCAAAGCTAAGTTAATTTAAAGATAGTTGGTGTGTGTTAGACTCGCTGCAGGGGCTACTGCAAAACAAGGACTCCTGTAGTAAGTCTAGGTGTGCATTGGATGGTCTCTATTTTGTTTTCCAGATTGTGCGGAGCATCTCTTAGAATGGAACTCTGCAATCGAAGCTGGCCTGTAGAACATAGGCGTCGAATCTTTGCAAAACTTTGAAATTAATCGTGTAAAATATTATTGGCCTATTCTTTCAACTGATTTGCTCGTAGGGAACTTTACATAATTTGCCATAATCCCAGAGACAGCATTTTCGATACCATCATTATTTTTAGAATTACAGAGTTTTTATCTTTTATTAAAGGATGTACGAGAGGAAGTTTCTAAAGTTTTGACAAACATTAAAGGCACCATAAATTCTAAGCTGATTGAGGAAAATGAATATGATCAATACAAGAAAACCTCAAGTTTTTGAAGGTCTACAAGATAGTAGCAAGCAAAAGTCTGTAGCTTTTATGGTTTACGATTTAGCAATTTGATGACGTCACAGCTTAAAAACTAGCAGAAATCTAAAAAATGCTGTAATTCCGAAAATAATGATGATATCAAAAATGCTCTCTTTGGGATTATGGCAAATTACCTAAAGTTCCCTTCGAGCAAATCATTTGAAAGAATAGGGCAATAACATTTTACACAAAGGATTTTAAAGTTATGCAAAGATTCGACGGCAATTTTTTAATAAATTTAAGATTTAGGTTATCGTAATTTAGTTTAGTTTTAATTGTATATGTATTTTATGGGAGGGCCCCTTGAAAATCAACACCTGTGTTGAAGGGCTACCCTCCCTTAGATATTGAAATATGAAATATATAATACCAATGCTAGGCCTGTAGTATTTCAATATCGCTAGTCTTTAGACTGCGTAGCGTATTTTTTCATATTAAGATTTCTTCTAGACGTGTATTTCATAAACATTTCAGATTTCTGGCAGCAAAGTCCGCAACAACAACAACCAACAACATCAGCAACAAACACTCCAGTTCGTACGAAGTCAATATCCGGAATTAAACCAGTCGTTTCACCGCGACCGTCTCAAAAAGGGACCGCCCCACAAAATCAACGACCGGCGAATCAGAGTGCGGAAGCTTCTGTGCAGCCTAGACATGAAACACCTTCACAAAAAATAGGCCATAGTCCTTCAGTCAAAAAGGTTCCGCCCCCTGCACCACCAAGACGAGATAGCATGTCACACAAGAAAGATGTACCAGCGCCGCAAGCAACTCAAAATAATGGTGATGACAGTGCAGTAGAAAGATCTAGAACATTTTCAGGTACGTGTGCTATTTCTTTGACGCTGTTTATTCTCCAGGTGATCGAGGGCTCAAGGTGATTGGAAGAAAATTATTATGATCATTGCTGATGAAGAGGAAATATTAAAATAAAGAAATATTAAAGTAAAGAAATATTGAAATAAAGAAATATTGAAATAAAGCTGAGCAAAGTGCTGTGTGATTTATTGTGACTTGATGATGCGATAGTTAAACAGGTCCGATTGAAGCAGCCAACCAAATTTTTCTTAATTAATGTTGTGAAACCAAGTGATTTAGGCCATTTGCATGTGAGTTGGTGGCTTAAAATACACAAAAGCTGATCTAAACTGATCTAAAAGTACTTTTGAAGTCGAAACTTGGGAAATAATGTATTGCGAAGCAAACTGATTTTGCTTTGATCATCTTCGTTGCCTGCTATAAATAAATGGATAATAACAAAACTTATACTATGTTATCTGAATTCTACGATCTCCAAATTAGACGAATTATGAAACGAAGTTATATCGAGAGATGTCTTTGAGAGACAAGTTACCCCTGTTGCATTTGTCTGTGTATTCTTCTGTATTCTTTCAAAATACTTGGTTCTTCAAAATGACTTCTTGCATGTTCATACATTTTATTCAAATCCCAGCATTTTGAATTTGGACAATACTCAGTACAATTTTTACATAAAATAATCGACTTTTCTGGATCGAGACCTCGTTCTTTGAATTTTAATGATAGTAAATTTGATCCACAATTATATATTCGCGTATTCGCGACGTTGATTTTCTTGAGCATTTTTGCGTAATTTGAAATCCAGACACAGGTAGGATAAGCCATTGTTCGCGTGAATGAGACATCAAGATATTCAAGTGGTTTGCATTTGTGAAGTAATAGTTGTAGCACATGATCCGTAATTGCTTCGCAGCCTCGTATTGAGAGACTCTTCAAACCTCCCATGTGTGTTGAAATCGTCCTCAATGCGTTATCATCTAAATTTGATGAATAATCTAGGTACAATGCTTCTAATTGTGGGAACGCTTTGCCAATGATCCCTAACGTATTCCTGTTAATGAATTTCGTGTTTGTTATTCGTAGCTCCTTTAAACATTTCAACTTTTCCGCCGCTATGGTGAATAGTTTCTCAGACACTTGCATTTCTCCTAATTCCATTTTCTCAATATTGGAACATTTACAAACCAAAGTTATGACAGATCTTGAATCAGCCAATGTTCCCTGCAATTTTACAGATTTTATTCCCAATGCGTCGGCCAAAACGAGCTTTTTTATGTACGAACAAAGATTCTTTCCTTTAAACCGCTCTTCTCCCTCCAAATCAAGCTCTTTCACGTGAAGCATTGAATTTTTACATGATCTGCGAGCTGCGCGACTGATTTGTGATAAATGGCACTTATCAATAATGTTCAGATGTTTGATGATTAATTCTTGGATATTTGGAATTAGCAAGGCGATCTCTAATCCACCAAGTTCTTCACCTTGGACGAAAAAGATTAAGGGCATCTCTAAGAACATGTAGATGAATCAAGTTAGTTTTTAATACATGAAGCTATTTGATAAGACCTAAAATGTGATGGTTACTCAGGGGTACATAAACTTAAGAATGTGCCAAACGTATAATTTTCATAAGCATTGTTTAATGCTAGTTGCCTCAAATTCTCAGAAATCTCTTGTTGCGTGTAAATTTATGTAAATTTAAAACTATTCTCAAAGGTCTCCAGAGTCGGTTCTGTAGACAATGCAATGAATTTACGGTTGATGCTAACGGACGAAGAGTCGAAACGGTTTTACCCAAGAAAGAAAACCGCATTAGAAAGTTGTTGATATGTCACAAGCTCCAGCCATAAGCTCATATTTTACTTTCGTTATGATATGAAAGATTAACTCACCTTTTCTGAGACTTCGTCTCAGATTTGTTGTCTTCCACTTATTTCTTTTCACTTTAATATCCCTGCGTGCCTTTTCATTCTTCGAGTTTTCTTTCATAATTCCATTGCCCATTTTTTCTTACAAGTATTTTCTCTTACCCAATTTCCTTTTGGTGATCAGCTTGCAACCGTCTTTCTGTGCGAGGATCACTGACTGACTTAGCTATCTTTATTCTTCAAATCTTTATCTTTTCGCCATCAATTATTCCGTCATAAAAATTATACGTAACAATAGGCCAAATCTAAATTCAGTTCTTCCCCCTTTAAAATTTACCTAAAAAGCATATAAAGCAACATTAACGATATAAATGTATTTTGACGTCAGATTTAACGGATTAATTCCAACTACGCTTTCGAACTTCAAATTCATGTCAGGCAAGCGAACCAAGTTCAAGTTAAGCCAGCTTAAACTCCCGGGGGGGGGGCACTTCGATAATTTTTGTACCGGGTATGTGCCGCTGGACAGGGTATCGTTTTTAGCGATTTTGCTCCCAAACAGGGTATCCTTTTTCACAAAAGTGCTCCCAGAGAGGTGTATGGTTTTGAAATAATTGCTCTCGTAAAGGATTTTGACAAGGAATTTGCAATTGTGCTATTATTTTTTTGCAAGTGCGCTCCCAGACAGGGTAGTCAATTTGAAAAAAATTGCTCCCAGACCGTGAAAATTTCAATATCTCAGAGGCACACGTCCGTACATTTTGAGGTCGAGTGCCCCCCCCCGGGCTTAAACTAAACCAGGCTATCAAATGTTGGGTTCTAATTGGTCAATCCAACATATCGAATTCATTTGATTGGTTGAAATTGAGTTTCCAAGTGTTTTTGATGGAAATTACCCTGTATTAACCCTGTTTGTATTGATTTGCTTTCAGGTCCTTTGGATGAGAAGATCCGTGACGTTTTCAGGTCAAAAGGAGCTACACACACATTAGAACAAGGTAAAACTTGTCGTACAGATAGATTGATTTATTCATTGATTGATTGATCGATTGATTGATAGAAAAGTGCGTTGAAATCCCATGCTCTCATGTTTTGTCATGTTCATATCTTTATTCAAATCAATTGTTTTTCCTTGCAGCTCCAATCATCGAGCAAACTCAAGAAGAATTTCCTGAACCACCGCCACCAGCGAAAGCAAAGGCTGACGAAGAGTGAGTTTTGAAAGTTTCTTTATTCTTTACTCGAATTCTTCTCAAATCAAAATCAAAATTAAGAATATCGACTATTTCTTTGGCATTCTCATTTGCCAAGACGTCTGTATAAAGAATTGAATCATCTTCACTCATAAGGACATAACGGGGGGTAAAGCGAACTAAGACGATGTAGTCAGTCTTAAGGGTAGAGTAGACTTGATGATGCGAGTTTTAGTGCTAGACTTATCATATTATTTGGGTGTCGTCATTTCCTTGCATTTCTGAAACCGGCATTTCATTCAGGCATTATTACCCCTGTCTTATAAGAAATTAAACGTCTGATTTAAAAAAATCTGAAGGAAACGCACGTTTGTAAGTTAAACACCAGCTTTCGTGGTAATATAGCTCATAGATGCAGCGAGCAGACGTGGTTTGTTATTTAGAAGATACTTGGCTATAATTCGACATCTTGGATCGTTTGTCCGGATACTTTTGTAACGGAAATATAGATAGCTCACAAATGTTACGAGCCATCATCGTGTGTTGTGATTGGCAAGACATTAAGCGTGAAGTAGATTCTATTCTTTGTCTCCCAATGTTCTGTTTTCTTTTCTAGTTTTGAGGCAACGGACATGATGATGGCGGACATTGATGACATGATTGCTGATTTCACGAACCAATTAGATTCAATGTTTTGATTCCATCATAATTTTCTAATTTTTGTTTAATAAATAGATAAATAAATAAATAAATAAATACAGATGCACCAGGTTTTTGCTTCCAAAGTTGAGTTCATTGCAAACGTTAATCTGTCTGGGAACTTTTAAATCTCCTCTGAAAACCTAACACCCTGTTGGGCAAAAAATATAATATCGGCTTATCTTGGCAAAAAACCTCGTTACTTTATCAATTCAAACTTTTTGCATAAAATTTAATTGGCTAACACCAATGACGGCTCATAATAGGAGTGACTGTACGCTTTTTGTTAAAAAGGTGTTTCGCGAGAGAGACATGGAAAATTTTCCATCTGTTGTTGCAGTCAAATCTCATTCACATGCACAACGAATTTCAAGCAGGAAATACAGCAGTAATCCTCCAAGGGAATGCATCAGCGCATGCATCAGTATTCAGGCCCAAAGGGTATAACTTTGCTCTTTCTTTTTTCGTCCCAAGGGGCTGGTTTTTGCACGTGTCATTGGTGCAGATCGTCACACTTGCTGCCTAATTTTGACAATGATTTTTCTCAGCAGAATCGCTTATAAAATTGGACTGCTATGGGCGATTTCATTCTTCTGTTTCGCAAAGCAGCAAGTCGCAAAGGTACTTACTTATTACCTGACTAATGGAGCACGTTTTATCGATTCACCCAAAACATTTGCGAAGAGCAAGATCACTAAAACCTCCGAGCTAATTCGATTCCAATCTGGTGCATCTTTAATCAAAGGTATGCAGTCTATTTAATTACTTCTAATCAAAGTTATACCGTTATTTATTTCTTTGTAAATCGTTTTCGATCAATTTTCATTGTGACTTNGCAGAATCGCTTATAAAATTGGACTGCTATGGGCGATTTCATTCTTCTGTTTCGCAAAGCAGCAAGTCGCAAAGGTACTTACTTATTACCTGACTAATGGAGCACGTTTTATCGATTCACCCAAAACATTTGCGAAGAGCAAGATCACTAAAACCTCCGAGCTAATTCGATTCCAATCTGGTGCATCTTTAATCAAAGGTATGCAGTCTATTTAATTACTTCTAATCAAAGTTATACCGTTATTTATTTCTTTGTAAATCGTTTTCGATCAATTTTCATTGTGACTTGATTTACGTGTAGCCACGTGTAGAATGTTAAATCAATTTAGGCCTAGGCCTACATAGGGACCGTTTCGTTAAAAGCAACGAGATGGGGTCCCATTTTAGCTGGTCTTGAATTTTGTTTATGTAGACTGGACTTGTAACATGTGTAAAGAAATTCAAGCGTTTGGAATCTTGGTTTGAACTGTGATTTAAAGCGGTCTGTTTTGTCAACCATAAACAATGGTTAGTCGGATCGGACAGGCCTGTTCTAGGACCACCGTTGTAAACTGTTCAAAAGTAAACTCTCTCTCTAAAGTGTGGGATATAATCCTACAAAACAGTTATTTTGTAAGCGTGTTAAAAAAAGAAGAGAGAGCATTAGCTTTTGGCAGACGCTTTTTGTACCATAAAGCCATGAAGATTCTTGATTCCTACCCCTTCATAATAAATTTGATATTTTTTTAGGGTTTAGGATATCATCAAATTTATTTTGTAAAATTAACAAAAAAGCATAATGTGTTACGGGAGTCAAAGTCATTTTTGAACTATTTCTGAACATTTTCGTCTTACACTGGTCGCAATAAATCTTGAAAAGAAGTCAAATAAAGAAATAAAATTTGAGCTGCAGTCTAAGTTTTTTGAAATTTTTTTTTAAGTTAAAACCTGATGAATGCTGAGTAGTGTTTGAAGTGTCGTGAATGATAAATGAAAATTAAGTGACCTTTCATACTGGACAATCTCAAGCACACTGTGTATGTCCCTCGTCCATATTGAGTGTCTCCTAGGTATCTGTGTGTGTGTGAACATTTTTCAAATAGCTCCTATAGGGTCTGTAAAAGAGGTAGCTTGGGGTAAAATTGGTAAGGCAAAAATTTGAATAACTTTACAGATTTTCTCTAGCTGTATCTGTTGGAGCTTCCCTCCTTGAAGTATTAAACGTTGATTGAACAGTTCACGTTCTGCCATTTTTCGGCAATCAACATTACCCATTTTACCCCCAGCCTACCCATTTTTACCCCTGCAGACCGTATGTTCCACAACATGACTTTCAATCTTGTATCAGTTTTGAATAAAATTTTGGTCTGTTCCTTTCTGTGTTTTCATTTGGTACTGCACCGCACCAAAGCTGAGTGTTCGAATTTCTAGGAAGGGATGTAAAAAATAAGTTCCCAATAGATATGTCCTTTTGGGAAATTCCTTGTAAAATAAGTAGTAATCATTGCAGAACTTTTCAGCACTTTAGTTAACGTGTTCCACAATTAGATTTAATCATTACTAATATGAATTGTTTTATGCATGTAAAAAGTTTCTATTTGTCCCATGTTGGTATAAATTGCCTTAGTTGCTCCTCGCGATATTTCTTTTATGCGTTACTTTAATGTTTATGAATTAAAGTTTATGTAACTCAAGTGTGCCTTATTAATTGCTCAGGCCATTTTAGCCTAAAGCTGAAACAAATTGTGAGTTTTATTTCATTTAGTTTTCTTCAATGATCGTCATTACCAGTGGTAGTAGGTACGATGATAGCCATATTTTTGGGACACGAGTCTTGCAGATGAAATTTCAGGTATTTTAAGCAAGTTGAGGATGTTTTCAAAAAAAAATCTGAGCAACAATTTTGAAATCTGTTTTAACTCCGTTGTGCAGATATTATTTTAATGTCTGTTACTTTATGGGAATCGCTTTCATAAACCTGGTAAAAGGACTAATATTTGCACCTCCAAGCAGGAAAATAATGAATAAAACAAATTTGTAAACGTTTCAAATTATTTACCAAATCATTCATACATCACACATCACACTAAAATGATCAACATGAAATCGTTTTCTGCAAAGGGCAATAACATTAGTTTTCCTTTACGTTTCGTTTACAGATTGGATATAACCTTGTTTATTTTGCGTTTAACATGCACTGAAGGCAGATTTAAGATTGAAAGATTTAGAACCATGGTGTATGAAGAATTATTTAAAGTTAGGTGTGAAAACGTCTGAAGATATCAATTCGCACTCTAGCTCGTCGTCTTTTCAAGAATCAACCATTTAGGCTTATTTTCGAGCAAACAGATTTCACAGCAAACGTCGAACTATATATAAAACAATCTCTACTTAAATTATGCACATTGTTTCAGTTTTTTATTTGTGATTACTCTTTGAGTTCAGCCATTCTATTTAAAGCACTGCCGGCCTTGAACCAATAAATTTGTCCCTCATTCATCGTATGCAGTAAATTGAATCTTTCAGTGCTGCCATCATTGTGTTTGATTTGACACATCACAGCCTACGAAAAATAAAAAATCGTATTATTCAGATCACAAGATTTTTGGACAAGAAAAACACCAACAGAAAAGCCAGTGCTGCGCAGATAGAGCTCTCGTTTCCATATTTTCCGCGGATGCAGGTTTAGAAAGAATTTGACAATAGTAGCACGAAATCTTTAAAAATCCCCGTTCCAAGAGAAAAAAATTCAGGATTGCTTTAAAGAATTTCTTCTCATGATTTTCCAAGGTAATAGCTAGACAAAATTATGTTGGTCGGAGGAAGCATTTATTTTTTCATACCCAGTAAAATTCATACAAAATAAGGCGCTAAAATGCTTTGATTATATTTCAGACCACGAACAAGTTCTTATCATGATTGATGCAATTAAATTTTCAGGTTTTTATTTACCAAGAATATGCCAAGAAACCTGTTTCAAACTGTGAAAACTCAAAAGACAAAACAAAAAGTTAATTTAGTAAGACTCACTTTTCCAGGAGCGATTTCAGATAGGCCTAAAAGTGACACTTTATCATCTGGTTGAATCTTGTCGTAGTCTGAAGGATTCTCGAATACCAAAGGCAGAACTCCTAAAAATCAAACAAGTTGACAGAACTGATCGTAAATTAGTGAAGGGGGATTCTGAAATAAGTATAGCTTCACTCAACAAAAGGGTATATTGATTAATTTTAACACGTGAAAAATTGTAAAATGACAAAAGGAAGAAATAAACTCCTCTCACCTTGTTTCTTCAAATTCGTTTCTAAAAGAAAAAAGAAAAACCAGATTCATAGAAGTTCAATAATTGCAATGGTAGCTCCAAAGAAGGTAAGAAATACAACATCAAATACATTGGCCGAGATCAAGATCATACATGAATGAAATGAATTAGATGAATGATACAAACAATAAATAAGAAAAGGAGACGCAGAAAATCCTAAAATATCGGTGTTTCTAACTATACTCGTGTGACAGTTTCATAGATATCATTCAAATAAAACCACATAATAAATCAATATGTCCGGCACTACATTCTGTAAACTGGATATCCACCGTAAAATTGTTTTAGAATTCACTTCAAAATCCATTTATAATACATACCATGAATACGTGCAAAACTTTTGACAATAATAGCTCTTGCTCCCAAGTGTCTTGGTTCCAACGCTGCATGTTCCCTGCTACTTCCTTCACCATAATTATCATCACCAATGGCAACCCAACCCATTCCTTTAGCCTAAAAGATAGATAAAAATAATTTATTAGGCTTTGTATAAATATTTGGTATGTCCAGTACTTGAAAATCATTTTTTAACAACGTGGCTATCAATAGACTATTTTGTAATTTGTTTTAGTTGCTTGCTTAATTCAATGACCACAAGTCTTTGATTTTGAGGTGGATTTTCGGTGGCTAATTTAAATAATAATAATGACACAGTTTACATCCAGTTCTTCATCTTTCACGACAAGTGGATAGATACAAAGATTTAGCTCATTACTCCACTACTTGCTAGAGGCTTAGGCAGCCTACCGACCATTTCATGTTAAAATACGACCCGAAAGTGCTGTGAGCACGCAGTGCTGTGAGCACAGTTGAATTCATAAGTTTGTGCAAACCTTGTAATCTCTTGCTGTATCTGGAACTGCTCCATATTCACCAGTCAACAAATTCTTCACATTATTTGCTTGCTCGTTTTCAATATTTATTGCACTAGAAGGTAAAANTAAGTGAAAACAGCTTCTTGTATCTTCTTGCTTCTTGTGTATAACTGTTTCCTTTTGCTTGTAAATATTTATGAAGCCAGAATCAGATTACATCAAATAATATACTCACCCAATGAACATGTTATTTGAAATATTATCAAGATGTCCTCTGTACTTCAACCAAGGTCCAGCCATACTAATAATGAAAGAAAATGAAGATATTAAAACAAAAGAGACATATAAAAGAATAACGGGTCCAGCTCGCAATTTACAGATAGAACGGCGTTTGAATGCAGGTATTCCCAGTTTTTAAATTGCACCTACCCTTTAGCGTGAATGGTGAAAGCTTCTTACCTGATGTGGTCAGTTGTACACTTGCCTTTGATCTACAAATTGAAATGAAGCAATTTTGGAATATGAGTCCAAAAAGATAACTAGCAAGGATACATAGCATAAGATGCAAGGGAAGAGAGCCCTTGGTAAATATTTATTGAACAGAAACATGTTTTGGCCATCATAAGGGAAGAATAACCAGCATTGTGACAAAAATTATGCAAACTTTGGAAGAATATTCACCCGTGCATGGGATTCGGTAAGGAACTAGATTATGCTCAGTGGTTCAAGTTCTGTTTCTCAACTTAAAAAATCCCACTCTGTGTCATCTTAGAATAACGATGCAAACTCGCATCATCCAAATTTGTGATCAAAGATATGTGGATCTGTGCATAAAAAGGCAGAAAGCAAAACAAGACTGATGCTTAAGTCTCTGAAAATCTTAGTGTTTTGCCGCCAAGGCCGAAGTCAGTCTAGAATCGTTAAATCTTCACTACAAACCTTGATCAGGATCAATAAATCTTCGTAATCTTTTCCATTCCATTTATCAAAAGGTTCCAAAAGTTGCAATCGATTGCTACTTGGATCAACATCAACTCTAAGTGAGGTTCCATCTGATGGAGGTTCCTTTTAAAACAAAAATACAGAACTGTAAATTACACATGAGAAGAGAGAATATTGTAATCCATGTTGGTTTCTGTCTTCTAAAACCATTATAGATCCTGTTGGTTTTCGAAATAATAAATTGACAACGAAGATAGGACATTCAATGCCACAGTAACAAAAGACTAGTACAGCACGTATGAAGATTGAATGCTTACTTGATATGTGTCCATTCCTGGGTCGAATCCCTACGGCAGATAAAAATTATTTAATAAAATCAATACTTTAATTAGTTAGATCATGACAATTTTGAAAGTTAAATTTGTATAGAACTGTCCTGGTAGCCCAACTCTTTATATCAGGGAAAGATCAATGATGTAACAATGCTGAAAAAAGTGCAGCAAAAATATGTATCATGGGAGATAAATTTAGATGTTCAGCAAAATAGTCAAAGAACAGAATAACTTAATTTCTGTCGCAGATGCCCCCATAAGTGCTAAATTGTAACACAAGTGCTGAAGATGTACCTTTTCTGGCAGTTCATCTCCGTAAGGGCTCTTCAATTTGAATTCTTCTCCTGAAAATAAATGAAGAAAACGACTTTTAGAATTCTTATTGAAATACTGCTAAAAACAATCGATTTAGGTTCATGATAATTATTGGTGTAATCTTAAAAGTGAAATTGATAAGTGAACGTTGATTCAGCTTGTAGCCATCAATAAGCTTGAATNGTATCATGGGAGATAAATTTAGATATTCAGCAAAATAGTCAAAGAACAGAATAACTTAATTTCTGTCGCAGATGCCCCCATAAGTGCTAAATTGTAACACAAGTGCTGAAGATGTACCTTTTCTGGCAGTTCATCTCCGTAAGGGCTCTTCAATTTGAATTCTTCTCCTGAAAATAAATGAAGAAAACGACTTTTAGAATTCTTATTGAAATACTGCTAAAAACAATCGATTTAGGTTCATGATAATTATTGGTGTAATCTTAAAAGTGAAATTGATAAGTGAACGTTGATTCAGCTTGTAGCCATCAATAAGCTTGAATTTGCTTGAAAATGCAAAATCTGGTTTATCAAGGGGCACTAAAGGCCATGGTATCTCTATGTAATTATGAAATAAAGGAAAGTAGGACTAGGGTTGTTTTTAGTTATCATCTGGTCGAAGGAAGCAAAGGGAGTTTATTACAGAAGCCGACCAGACCAGCCCTACTGCAACTCATCCCATGGACTGTAAGCCTTTCTCCGAGGAGAATTTGCTTGAAAATGCTAACTCTGGCTTAGCAAGGAGCAATAAAGGCTGTGATATTTCTATGTAATAGAGGAAAGTAGAACCAGGGTTGTTTTTAGTATATCATCTGGTCGAAGGAAGCAAAGGGAGTTTATTACAGAAGCCGACCAGACCAGCCCTACTGCAACTCATCCCATGAGACTGTAATTTAGTAGATCATCTGGTCGAAGGAAGCAAAGGAAGTTTATTACAGAAGCCGACCAGACCCGCCTACTGCAACTCATCCCATGGACTGTAATTTAGTAGATCATCTGGTCGAAGGAAGCAAAGGGAGTTAATCACAGAAGCCGACCAGACCAGCCCTACTTGCAACTCATTCCATGGACTGTAAGCCATTCTCTGAGGTGAGAAGCAAACACAACTTTTTGGGATGAGCAGTGGTACTACCGCAGGCGGGCAGCCAAGGGTTCGAACCCACAAATTTCCTCACAGAAGGCGCGAGTACTAACCACCAGGCCAACTTACCACCTAAGGTATCGTATGGTAAGGTCTGGTATTATAGCAGTAGGGTATGCTCACCATTGCTTCCTTTGAGTACATCAGTCTCTGGATTGAAAGTCAAATCTCCAGCAATTGATAATGCAGTCACTATCTACAGAAAAAACATCAATAAAACTTACAAGAGATTGAGGATAAGAACATCTATAACTGAATACAAGTTATAAAGAAAAGATTATTACACAAAGGTGCTTCTTCAGTCATATTCACATAATGGCCGCTCCGTTAGATACTATAATTTTATTTTAAAAGATAGATAGACTAAAGATAGACTTAGGAGTAAGAACATCTATAACTGAATACAAGTTATAAAGACAAGATTATTACACAAAGGTGCTTCTTCAGTCATATTCACATAATGGCCACTTCGATAGATACCATAATTTTCTTTTAGAATTTTCTAATTTTATGTTAGATTTTTCCATTTAGTATTCCGACTGACCAGAGCAAAGTTATTTTTCTCAGCAAGTTATCATGACAATCCTGCAAGGTTGTGCCACTACTGTGATCTTTGTTCCATTATCAAAGACAGACCAATGTACCGGCCGGACAAACCATCAATGATCGGCAATATTACCCTTGCATTCCTTTGGCAATCAAAACAATCATGATTGTATTGTTTCAGATTTCAACACAGTTTCAGTTCACAGCATTTCGATCCGGCTGGTTGAATTTGAATGAAACCTTGATTGTTTTGATTGCTAAACGAATGAAATGTACATATCATACCTCTGGTGAAGCAACAAACGCATGCGTATTGATATTTGCATCATTTCTGCCTGTGAAATTACGGTTGTATGACGTCACAATTGTGTTCTTCTCGCCTTTGGCCACATCTTGCCTGTTGAGAAGGGATTTAGCATTAAGTAAGAACTTCGTCACAAAGCAGTAAATTTCATGTGATTTAAAAATCGTGTGTATGCGTCAATGCCTGTCCCACATTGGAATACTTTTGTAACTATATTACACTTTGATCAAATTGGCTGATTTCTTGCGAGGCCAGAAGTTGTTCCCAACAAGAAAAGAAAATCGTTGCAGCTTAAAAATGGTTGAAATCTACGTTTTCAAGTCATCTAAAAGCAACGAAATATCTCAAAGCAAAATCCACAAATTTTGCAGCGCTGAGAATGAAGCAGTCCTCATAAAAAACATTTCTTTTCGATGAGATTCAAAAATTAATAATTACTAAAATCAAATGTAAAGACTCCAAAAAAACACTGGTTCGTTACCTGTCCCATTGTCCGATACATGGTCCACATGCATTTGCTAAGACGGTACCCCCAAATTCTCTCAATGTTTCTGCAATGCCATCACGTTCAATCGTTGCTCGAATCTGTTCAGATCCGGGGGTAACAGTATATAATGATCTTGATTTTATTCCATGGCTTAATGCTTGCTTTGCAACGCTGGCTGCTCTGGTCATGTCCTCGTAACTGCTGTTTGTGCAACTGCCAATCAACCCTAAGAATAAATTGTATCATAAATAATACGTACATTTAGTCTGCATGGAAAAGTTTCCCCGCAATTAATAGAAAGCCTCAAGCTGAGTTTACACTTAAAGCGTTGCTCTTGAAGCGGTTTTTTTCTCACTTGTTTCCCTTCCTTTGACTCTACTTCTCGTTAGTGCTAGTGTTAAAAAAATCGTATTCATTAATATTACTGAATGTTAGCTCGATAGAGGCAACGGGCATCTGGCATGAAAGCTCATTAGAGTTCTTTCTAGGTGTCCTAAGCTACTAATTTTATATCAGATCGGTAATAAGTAGTATTAGTTCGTATGTTAAATTATGTTGATGCTTTTAGCTACCGTAGATATGTTGTATATTAGTTGATAGCTTGAATCTTGATGAAGATGAAAAAATGAAAAAGATGTCCAGGTAACTCTCGTGCTTTACAATGCACAGGATTTTTTTGGGCAAATGCAAATACTACTTTTGCAGCAGCAGTGGAACGCTTCAATGTGAGTTTAGCTTAAGGATGATATTTGCAGGGGTGTTCTTGGAATACCAGGGTTACAATCTACTGACATCTGAGGGTTATCTGAACACAATTAACCTTCATAAATTATATTATTATTTTGTTCTTGATAAAATTCATGAATACAGGAACCTTAAATAAAATACAGAAAATGAACCAATTACTAAATACTAAACTGAAGCATAAAATGAACAGATTGAACACAAATAAACTAACCGACTTTGATTTCAGTTGGCCATCCATTTGCTTTTGCGTTTTCACCAAGTTTCCCAATCGGACTGGCAAGATCTGGTGTAAATGGTCCGTTCACATGTGGTTCAAGCTATGGAGAAAATGTTACATCAGTACGACTTAAAGAATTCAAAAACCATAATTGTTATTATCTATAAGATAGACTTATTTCAATACAGTATTACGTTGCTCTTCTTGAATTTGAGCTCTGTGTGATATTCTGCTATCATTGCCAAGCAGCCAGTAAGCTCGGGGAGCTCCACGGTATACAGATTTCGCCATCTTGATTGGCAGGAACGATCCGACCCAAATCTGAGCTGCTGCATACAGGTTTCCGATAACGGTCTACGCACGGTTAATAACAAAAACATAGAGAGGTTTGCAAGGAAACTATGAAGTCTATACCATGTAAACTGGATCAATCTAGACGCTACGGCAGGAATCTATAAAAACTGGATATCTTGTTCTGCAATAATTATATAAAAATTAGTAGTTCCCTCGTTGATACAACTGCGGGGATTTCTTAGAGTAAATTAAGTTACCTCACTGAGATTGATCTCGACGAGTTCATCATAATCTGCGTTGTCATCAGGACATAAAATATTTTGATACTTGGCAGCTAGATCAGAAATTGCTGGAAAAAAGGATGAAACAATTGTTAACAGAGAACACGAAGAGTCGAAGCAACACATCAATAATCGGTACAAGATTAAGGTAGTAAGTCTGCTTAGCGGCTGATTTCAAACAAGAACCAAATGCATGGTTATTTTATCATCCTTTCCTTTTGCATCTCATCCGTTCATTCGCTTCGATCACATCTTTAACAGATGGCTCCGTTAATGAAACTTCTAGTATTTATAATTCCATCCCCCACTGAAGCTATGTGCTTTTTGATAGCAAGCACACAACAAATGTGGAAAAAACTGTTATCACATATGGCTAAAGATTTTTAAGTCTTCGATTTCAGATATTTAAAATTTGTTCACTTAGTACAAGTTAAAAGTGCTAATTTGTGCAATATGTCAGGATAAAGAATGACGCAACATAAAGGATAAAATAATCGTACCAGATCTGTTTGTCGCATGCAGGAATCGTGCCATACTTGGTCCAAATGGGAAAACTGATGTAGTTGCTCCAATTTCCGCACCCATGTTGCAAATCGTTCCCATTCCTTGAGAAATAGCAATGAGATTGAATATTCACAATAAAAAATATGATTTAGGTCCACATCATCGGTGCAAATTGATGACATTAAAACTCGGTCATTCATCGGACAGAAAAAGTAGTAATATCTTTCAAACTAATTGAGCAATATTGTCAAGACCATTTATCTTTCGCTTCTCCTCGTTTGGATCAAAACTAATCAATTCGCTGTGAAAAGATCTTCGAGTTTGAAATCAATTCATCTACAGAAAGGCAACGAAATACCATGGAAAACTAGAAATCAATTCATATGCAGAAAGGTAAGGAAATACCATGGAGAACTAAGACAACATCTCGCTTACTCCCATTCGCATACAATGATACTTCCGCAAAATATTTAATTTGAAGCATCAGTCAGATATTTTGGCATGAAAGTCACATACCTGTGCAGGATATTGAATCAATACCAGGTCCATGATATTCAACAATTGCTCCTGTTCCACCTTTTACTGTCAGGATTCCAGCGACTTTCAAAATCACATCTATGAAATGAAAGATACGAATTTATTAGAGAATTCATTCATCAAAAGGAGATTGGAAACAGTTCGATGAAAACTTTTCGACAGGAAAAAACTTGACATTAAACGCAGATAATTTGTTTACCTTTAGGAGAAGTCCATCCACTCAGTTTTCCAGTCAACCTGACACCAATAACCTAAAAATGAATGATATGATTCTATCAAAATATTCTAGTTGACAAATGAGGAAGATGATTAATCACAAGCTACCTACGATAACTTTGTAAAATTTGATAAAGATCTACAAAAATAAATATTGACCATTTTCTTAACAATTCACTCATCAGAATCCCTCTGCTCTCATGAAGAAAAACAAAACATTAAACAAGTACAGTATATGCCAAATTTTTTTAAATCTCGAACCAGAAAAATGCATACTATCTTGAAGAAGTCTAATAATGGATTTATAGCAAAAAATAGGACATTAGGAAAATTAGGACACTACCTTGGGGCATTTCAATTCCCATGGGAGACCAGCCATAACATCAACGGCATCAGCACCTCCTACTCCAATGCAAAGACCTCCAAGACCACCTGACATTAAGAAGAAAAACCAGTTTTGCGCAAGTCAGACAAATCATTATAATACAACTGGTTATAAATTTATGTTTTAGAAGCACACTAGTCACTTGTAAGATAGGCTATGATATTAGTAGTTGAAGGAGTTGTCATGGATACAAACCTCCATTTGGCGTATGACTGTCAGTTCCAATCAATAACACACCAGGGAATGCATAATTCTCCAGTACAATCTGAAATACAAAGAAAACCATAGTTAGCTTAAGTTTCATATGCTGAAAAACAAGTCATCTAAATATTTCTGTGATTAAAATTTCAAAGGATAATATAAAACAAAGTAGGTACCTGATGAATGATTCCAGATCCTGGTTTCCAAAAGCCAACTCCATATTTTGCCCCTGCACTTGCTAAAAAATTGTACACCTCTTTGTTGATGTCCTAAAAGTAAAAATGAATTGGTGCACAGTATCAGTATTTTCAAAATTATTGATTAGTCATAATATATATATACAGTATTTTCCTATCTTTTTGTGATGTAAGGTGTTCTGTACATTTCACATTTCAGGTCCAATATTGTGCAAACAAATTTGGTGATGAAACAATTTAAACATTTTTAAGACTTACTTTTGCTCTTTGCAAATCTTTGTCTCCACCAAGTTGTGCTTCGATCAAATGATCACAATGAATGGTTGATGGAACTGCAACCTGCACGTAAATAAAAAATTCCTTACTAATTTCTTACAAGATCAGAAAATGCTAGTAACATCAAAATATCACGTTACAGCACTTTGCTAGTTGATTCAAACATCATTTCACACAAGGAAAGATTAGTTTCTTTTGATAACCGACACTGCACAATGTGCCTTTACTTTGTTTCTCTTGAAAGTGAAGAAAGGAAAGGAATGCCACACCAAGAACAACAATTTTTTGACATTTCAAGAATTCAATCCTGCTTACCCTCTGCAGACCACTGGATATGAATTGTAACATGGCCATCTGTGCAGTAGCATCTTGCATAGCAACTCTGTCTGGTCTTAGCTTCAAGTAAGATTTTCCTCTTTCGATGTCCTTTGGAAACAAGGATAACACAATGTCAAAAAACAACAAAGTTAAGTATTGTCCCCAATTCAACCCTAAAACAAACAACAGCTTTTTCAAAAGAGCTATTGATAGAAAAAGGCAGCTTGCTAAACAATTTGGTACTATTTCTGTCTCAACTAGATTTGATTTTCCATAACTTAAAGCTACAGAATAAAAGTGAATAATACCTGATTGATTGGATCATCCAAATGGCTGTACAGTACTTTCTCTGACAGAGTTAGAGGTCTTTGTAGCCTGTAGAACAAACAATTCAATTCAACCTTAATCCAGGGAGGTGGTCTAAATGATATTCAAAAGAGGGATCACATGATCAACACTATCTGAAAACCATGAAGAATTAAAAATTAAATTACACACCTATCTTTGATGATCTTCAGATTTTCATCCATTTTCTCATAATTGATTGGATTGTTTGGGTCAAATCTGCTCATTGGAATCTGTATGATTGAATATAAGCATGACAAACGATTTAGTGCACGTTAGATTGAAAAACAGTTTCAGTTGTATACTTTGAAATAACAGTTAAATGCTTTACTGTTGATACCAATAGATATTTAGTTGAGTCTGGAAAGCATGCTTTACACTATGTAGAAATTTGAAGACAATTTTAATGAACATAATAATAGAGCTTTTAGCTATTCTACAAAAAAGTCTGCATTGAGCGATATTTTTATACATTTTTACATGAAAGGTTCGGTTGACTGGCATTCAAGCCTCTATCACTGTTGTGCACATTCTAAAATTTGACAAACTTTTACAAAATGTAAAACAATATCGTTCGATCCAGACTTTTTTGTAGAATAGCTGAAAGGTCTGTTACCCTCTCAAATCAAATTTTAATGCATGTTACTGTGTAGAGCTAATAAATGGTCTAGATTTGATGAGTTTTTGCTAAATTTTACAAAATGTGTCAACAAAAGTTCCGTTCTTTTCTTCTACGCTCCATATCATGCCAAGCATACCAAACTGGTGAATATTTTACCTTGTTTGCAAGAAGCGATGAGCTTGCAATTGCACGTACATGCTTGCCAACTTCAGCTCCCACAGCCTGTAAAAAAGAGACCATCTCATTCACCACAAAATTTATTAAAGCCTGAAACAATGCTATCAGAATTCAGCTCAAAATAATGATGCCTGCCTGTGAAGCGGAATCTTTGCACTATATATGTGCTGAATCTATTTGGTGTGCGTCCAGAATCTATGCTGCATAAATTCAAAAAGTTTGGTGCACAATGGACATAATCAATGGCGACTTCTGAAAGTTTTGCTTGAAAATTTACTGGAAAGTTGATTCTGTGGGATTTTTATTATCAGATCGCTTGACAGAATTTGCTAAAAGTTATGTCTGATAGTATATGGGATTTCATGACTCATTTCCTAGGGCAGTCTTTCAAACAAACTGCACCATTAACAAAGACCTAGAGCAGCACTTCCTTAACAATATCAACAGCTAGTTAATTAGACAGAGCTGCTACACAGAAAATTGATGTATTATCATAAATGGAAATATTGTCTGGCCCTGCTTGGGATGCTTTTGGTAATTTTGCAGTAGCTTATAAAGGTATATATACACATACCGCTAACAATGATGCAGGTAGGAGCAGTAAGGTATTTTTATTAGGCCCCGCTCCAACAAACGACCAAACCTCGATCTTTTGATCTCATCAGACGCAAAATATAATTTTTCCGTTTTGTTTTGCAGTTCCCCAGTATCGTAAAATAACTTACCAAACGCTGCTTCGTGATTAGACGGAACATATTTGTCAATTTCTATCTTTATCTTTGTATCTTGTCGTGTTTCTAGGAATTATTTCAAAGACATATGCACACCGCAACTGACGATTGGTGCAAAACTTTGAAAAGGGCCTAGATTTTACTGCGCCTGCGCTATTGGTTTATCGTTGGTCAGCGGACTGCTAGATCTGACGTCATTTTGTGAGATGCTCCTGCGATTGTTGCCTAAATTTTGTTTGCATTTTGCATGGTTTTGCAACTTATTGTGGACGTTTTCGCTCTATAATTAGGTCCAAAAATATGTAGTGCAGGTGAGGAATCATATTCAAAGGACTCTAAGATACGAAATGTGCTGCTTTATTGCTATTTTTCAGCATTTTTCAGCCAATTTCGAAAGAAACCCATATTCTACAACTGAAAATAAACGCCTCCTGCTTAAGATTGCTTTATTTGTTTGAATTCCGTCACAAAGAGCATCTGAAAATGTCGATAAAGATATTAAATACTATTTTCTGATTTTCTGTTACATTTACTTGTAGCAACGGCAGAAATTCCTTTGGTTACTGCCCGGTTAGGTTATGCGATAGGGAAAAAGAAGCTGCGAAGGAGCTTTCTGGTTCAGCCTTTTTAAAACCTCGTACTGGCTTCTGATATCGTAAACGAGTTTGAGAAAAGTGCGCGAAAATGAATTATTCTGCATAAAAAACTGGTCGAGGAAGGTGCTGTTTGAAGATTGGCTGATTTTATTTTATGTTTTGAAATAATTTGTACTTCATGAAGCCATTTAACATTACAAAGAATAAGAGCATCACGCAACTTGTTTGAAATCTGGCATTGTTGCTCCTTTTTCGTCGACTTTAAGTTTACAGAATAAAGATGCCAAGATAAGGTTAGGCCATTTGGAAAGACAAACAAGCAACAATTAACAAAACAATCACCACTCTATTGAAGAAATGGATGACTTTGAGTTACCACTGCCTGGCCAATACGATGACATCAGTCGGTATGAAGATGAATACGCTGATGACTTTGATGCATTAAATGATTTTGAAGGTGAGTATGACATGCACATGGGACACAACAAAGAAACTTTCAAAAGGGAGAAAGGAATCAAACATCTATTTAAACAAAAGGCTAGACTGGGTAGACCTTTGCTTTGGATGCTAGACCATTGTGTCACACATCATAAAAAAGTGGGGGAAAAGCTTGAAGCAAGAAAGCTGTATTGAAAATCTCAGTAAAACTAGAATATTAAAAAAGGGATTTTCCCAAACTGCACTCACTGTTTTTGTTCGGAGAAGTCCAAAATTGAGAACAATACTAAACAGCAGTCTCCATTGTTTCTACCAAAGTGGTGCAGGGATGACCTTTCTCACTCAAAACAAGAGATGCAATCTGGGTATTTTCCTGCCAAATGTAATCTAAGCAGATATAAAAGTGGTTCATACAGTAGCCACTTCTCTTTAATGCCTGTTGAAGTCTAGCTAATCAAAAAAACAGTATATCGTGTTGAATCGTTGAGACCCTTGTTATCATGCGTCCACAGAATGTTGCCTATGAGAGACTATCATTGTTTTAAGTGGCTCTTTTCATCAACGGCTTCTATTTGCTAACTCAATTGTTTTGTATAATTGCGATATATTGTTAATGTAATGAATGCATTTTTATTTTCTTATGGATCTTTTAGAAGATTTTCCTGTGGTAAAATCAAGGGCATCAAAACTTAGAGAAACAAAATCTCAAGAAAATGACATCAAACAGAATAACGTTGACTCTAGAGCTACAGACCCAGAGACAGAAGAGCCATTCCAAGTAATTCAATCAACTAGAAAGTTTGCAGTTCAAGAGTTGGATGATGAAGCTTTCCTGGAAAGTCTAAGTAAGTTGTACTCCTTCTACGGAATTGCTTAGTCGTGAAATCATTTACAGTACCTTGATTCTCAAGAAGTTGGTCTTAAAGAAAGTAATAAAGATCTTCAAAAGAATTTTAAAAATTGATTTCTTAACTATCGGATGAGATTAAATGTTCTCGCTTGTGCATGTAAGGAGATTATTTATTATTTGCTAGTGTGGTCATACCGTTTTTTGCACATTTCACAAGATAGACTTTTCTTAAAATAAAAACTTGCAGTGCTCAAAACTACAAGAAGAAAACAATAGAAATGAAACACTTTGACATATTGGCTAGCAAGCCTAATTATATTCACTCCAATCCATCCAGTGCTCTTAAGTAATACAAACTTCATAAACCATAACCTTTTTGGACATTCAATGGAAAGCAAGAAAAATCAACAAATAGCATCCAATTATTGTCAAGTTCAGCTATACTTTAGACCTTGTATTCTCCTCTCTTTATTCTCAAAGTGCCTCGGGAGCCTGAGCCTAAAAGACAGAAAATTGAAGATGAGGATTTCAGTGATGGAGAGCTAGAAGACATAGAACCATTACCAGAAGCAACAGTTCCTGTATTACAAAAATACAAAAAACCAGTAAAAAGGAATGTATACACAAGGCCACCATTTGGCAAAGATCATATAACTGTGACAGATACAGAAGGAAGAAGGGTTTTTGTTCCTGTTGCAAAGACAGACGAGGAGGTGAGTTATTCTTCTTCTTTTTTCAATTTTAAACAACTTTTTTTTGCTGGGAAAATTCCTATGATATTTATGAAAATGTATCATTTTAGTTGCAGGATGATTGAAACTTGAGCAGAGTTAAGCATAATTGTAGCATTAAACAGTTTTCTTTGTGGCCCATGAAATCGAGTTTTCAGGAGTGCCAGGTATAAAGGTTGTGTCACTTTTTAGCTTATGAATTTTGATTTCAGTCCATCGTGAAAACTTAAAGTGCTATAGTGTGAGATGTTGCACTTTGCTCAAACATAAAAGCAGCAGGAAATTTTGATCTGAAACTACCCAGAAAGATTCTGGTGCACTCCCTAGTGTGATTGTAATGATAACCAGCTACAAAATGAGGTTTTCGCAGTTTTATTGTAGTTGTAATGATGCTGCTGGTTTTAATTTAGCATTCGTCTCTGTTTCTTTTCAAGTCAATGGATAGCAATGTTACTAACAAACTGAAGATAAACAGATCAAATTTGTTGGTGGTTCCATTTGATGAGATCAGACAAATTGTTGATGCAAAGGTTTGTGTCCTTATTTCTGATTCAGCCCATAAATTGTATGACAGTTTACTTCATTTCTCCGTGATGATCTGATAGTAGTTACGGAATGGACCCAAAATAGCTGCTTTTAGCTGATCACATGGAGGTTGTTGTTTGCTAGGTAGAGTTCATGATCATTTTCTCTGTATTTATCTACTTCAAAGTGGTACTTGCATTTACTGCTAATTGTTATTTTCTTTGATTCAGATATTGTCTCTTGATTTTAGCGCCATGCAAACATCATGGAGAGAGCTGATGAAATAAGAGCCTTGATCAAAGGGTAAGCCTTGAATCTTTTTTTTTTGAGACTACAATTTTTATTTTTTGTTTCCAATGAAAATCAGCAAAGTTCCATGGATTAAGAATGAAAAGCTTTGTATTCGAAAATTTTATAAAAACTTACAACAAATGTGTCATTGATCCTTTGAAAATATTTAAAATTACTTTGGACATCTTCAAGAAGGATCATTTGTAGTTCATCACTGCTTGTTTTTTATTACTTTCAGTCTTGGTATTTCTACATTTCTTTATTGTTGGTGCTTTCTTTTTATAGTGTTGATGATGATACAGAAGATCTAACGGAGATGTCAGAAGACCAATCTGAAAACGAGCAACCAGAAACAGCACTATGGGTTGACAAATTTACACCAAAGAGATTCACTGAACTTCTAAGTGATGATGTAAGATCATAAAATCTTCCTTTGCGATAAATAGATATTCCTATTTCTTCCAAACACATTTTTTGCCAGAAAAAACTGTGTTCGATATTGAAACAATTTGCTGAATAGTTTAAAGAGCGGTTTTTTCATAGCAGAACAGTTGCAAATGATACTGAAAATAACATGAGAATCGAGCTGTGCATTTGTTTAATTTCAGCCAATGAGGAGGATCATTTTAAGTTTTTCGCAGCAAAAATAGTTAGTGATGGTCTCTTATCATTAAGAATATTCAAGTTCTTTTTTTTTTTTATATCCATCTAAAATATTACAATACATGCTACAACCTACTATACTTTCTAATTACTATACAACTATACAACACTACAGGGACGATACCAGGGAGTGCAAAAGACTATGACTACCCCCCGGCCATTACATAAAACATGCAACTGAAATTACTGCATGCAACTGAAATTTAGGCGTTATCGCAAATATTGCGCGGCATCTAATTTGAGATAGAAATACAAGACTAGAACAAGACAAATGAATACTAAACGGAATAAAAACTCAAATACGTTTAGTGTACATTTATATATTGAGTGATTTGGGGACTTCTCTTTTGCTTTATCCTTAGGGAATAAATCGAGTACTGCTCAAATGGCTTAAATTATGGGATGAGTTTGTTTTTGGAAAATCTAAGAAAAAAATGAATAAATTGAAGAAAGAGAAGCCGAATCAACCAGAGCAACAAAACAAATTTGGAAAAAGAAAACAAGTTTGGGATTATGAAGACGAACTAGATGTTGACCAAACTGGAAGGCCTAAGTTCAAGATCGCCCTTCTTGCTGGAAATCCGGGACTTGGCAAAACAACATTAGCACACGTAGTTGCAAATCATGCAGGATACAATCCAGTTGAAATGAATGCCAGTGACGACCGATCAGCAGAAATGTTCAAAAACAAACTCGAAGCAACGACGCAAATGAAATCATGTATGGGAGATGGAAACAAACCGAATTGTCTTATTATTGATGAGATTGATGGTGCACCCGTGGTAATTATTTCTTCATATTATGTGAAGATTTTTCCGCTGAGTTTTCTTATAAACCATATGCATGACTGAACAACTCTTTCAATGTTTCTGTTTCTAAAATCATTTGCTCTTTTATTTTCACTGAATTTTCTCGTTTTATTTTTTACGATATATCTAACTTTAACGAGGATATCTTGGTCGTTTTTCGAAAGTCTTCGTAGGTTACAGAATTTGAAAAAACGTGTTGAGAAATGGCTAAATGGTTCCTTTACTCGGCGCTGGTTTTTCGTCATTCTGAAGACTTAAAATTTCTTCCCGACTTTACACAGCTTTCGAATTATTTGGTAATTTATATTTTACCTTTACAGCAAGCGATTAATATTTTGCTTCAAGCCGTCAAGGAAACGGAAGAATCAACATCAAGGAAGAAAAAGAAATCACTAACAGTAACAAGACCGATTATCTGTATCTGCAATGATTTGTACGTGCCAGCGTTAAGACAACTGCGACAAATTGCTTTGACATTGTCTGTTCCACAAATTACGCCTGGAAGATTGGCGCAAAGACTAGTAGAGGTACGTACTACTAAATGTCTAATTGTTTTGATTTGATAACTACATTAGCTTACTCAGAAGAAGTTAAATTTCATATCCTTAAAGTTCAGTTTTATTTGGTATCTAATGGTGATTAAGAGCAAGAAAGGCATCATGTGTACTGAAACCAAGTAACGCGTTTTTTCTCTGAATCTGGCCCTATTGAAACGACCAAGAGTAAAAACTTTAAGACTTTAATGGTCAGGTTTTTACGTCTTACAAACTTAAGATGACGAACTATCAGAAAGTGGTATTACAGTAGTTTCTTAAATTGTTATGTTGCTGTACTTGACTGCGAACATCCCTAAATTTGTATCACTTATAATTTAATAGATTTCTGGCTAGCAGAAAATGTTGTTGCTCTTGTTTTTTAGATTTCCCGAAAGCAGAAAATGAGAGCTGACATGGCTTGCCTTCTTGCTTTATGCGACAAATCTGAAAATGATATTCGATCGTGCATTAATACTCTCCAGGTAAGGATCTACTATTTTCTCCTGAATTATGCATTACAAGATAATTAATACTCTCCAGGTAAGGATCTGCTATTTTCTCCTAAATTATGCATTACAAGATAATTAATACTCTCCAGGTAAGGACCTACTATTTTCTCCTAAATTATGCATTACAAGATAATTAATACTCTCCAGGTAANCTTTATGCGACAAATCTGAAAATGATATTCGATCGTGCATTAATACTCTCCAGGTAAGGATCTACTATTTTCTCCTGAATTATGCATTACAAGATAATTAATACTCTCCAGGTAAGGATCTGCTATTTTCTCCTAAATTATGCATTACAAGATAATTAATACTCTCCAGGTAAGGACCTACTATTTTCTCCTAAATTATGCATTACAAGATAATTAATACTCTCCAGGTAAGGACCTACTATTTTCTCCTGAAGTATGCATTACAAGATAATTTTAGAATACCACTCCGAAGCTGTTAGAAGACTTTCTGGATCACAAATTGATCAACATTAATCTACATCAAATAAGATGGAAGAAAATACAAAAACGCTAATGTTGACAGTGAAGATCTTGCAACTGAAGGCCAGGAGAAGTTCACTATTTGAAATTCACTGAGTTTCTTCAAGGAGCGCTACGTTTTTCTGCTATTCTGTTATTTTCTGTTATTTATTTTTTGGCACAAATTGGTTTTATAGAGGACCATTTGAAAGTGAAATACTGAATTTTTGATCAAGCATTTGTGCCAATATGTCTTGGAACCAAAGCTGTAAGAATCTTGATTTTCTTCTGGTTCTTCTTTCTATCTTCAATGCTATCATGTTTACTATAAACAATTTCTGTGTGCTTTACTTTATTCTTTCATTTTCAGTTCGTTTTCAAGAAACATGGCGAATTAAAACTGCAACATTTACAAGACATCAGCGTTGGACAGAAAGATATTCATAAAGACTTATTTTATGTTTTGAGATCGATCTTCAGACTTCCAAAACCAGGCCGGAAAGCTTTTGGATATCTGCAGCAAATGTCTAAAAACTCAACTGGACCAACGAACCTTGCGTTGTCTCGTCTTCAAAGTGAGATTGGCTCCTCCAAAGTGCAAACAAGCAATTCAATGAGATTTCACAATATATTGGATTTAGCATCATCTAATGGAGAGTATGAAAAATTAATCCAAGGTAAGGCTTCCTTCTCCATCAGCTAAATGTTTGGTAATATTGAGAATGACACAGCAGTTAGCCCTTCCTTGTACAAGGCTCATTTTCAGTAGATTCCAGTTATTGGAAGCCAGTATCAAGCTTTGCCTTTTCATTGACCATCAGTATCAACCCACTAACTCTGATTTTTAGCCCCCAAAATACATTTTTCTTTTTTTGTATTCTCATAAAAATTTACAGAAACATACATAAAGTTACAAGACGATACCACAAGGAGCATGGAAATACATAGCAACCCTGTGGCAATTTACAATTAACATAGAAACTTAGTTTTACAAATAAACGAGAAAGAAAATATTACAGGAAAGAAGAAAATCTGCAAGCTTTCATTACCGATTTATAAATACATTTTTCTGTGCCCTCTAGCGTCTTTATCAAGGGATAGTTGCTTTCTTTTTCATTTCTCCATGATCTTCTAGTTCTCTTTTCTTTTATTACGCAACTGTTTGTATCCTCGCCAACGAACAAAGGTCCTTTACACAGCGTCAGCACTCCAAATGAAGCTGCAAGCTAATTCAAGATGTTTTTGTTTTTAGGTTTATTCGATAATTATTTGAATGTCAAGTCAAAAGATCCTCATCTTGATACAGTAAGTTTAATCATCTTATCATTTTGTCGATATTTATTTTTTTGACATTATTTCTCCTCCTTATCTTTCTCTGACAGAAAATGCTGGAAATACACTTTATAAGTGTTTACACGTTACTTGTTTACTGATATGAGTAAAGGTTTATTGGACTTGGTACTTTGGGAAAATTGTTGCAGCTTGCGTTGTTCAATTAGCACAAAAGTTTCCTTTACTCTTATAGTTCACTTGCATATATTATAATTAGCAAAAACACCTGAAATTTCTTTTATTTTTTTCCAAGGTTGTCAACTGCACAACTTGGTTCCAGTTTGCTGATCGTATTGAAACGAAGATTCGTGCAGAACAAAAATTCGTTCTGATGAAATTTTATCCTTTTCTTCCTGTTAATTTTCATATGAATCTCGCTGCTGCACTGGCTCCAAAGCTCAACTACAGCAACAGTGCTATCGAGGTGATTTTGACCCTTCTTTTATTTACGTAATTTCTTTTCCACCTTTAATTTCTTTTCAATTCGTTCCATTTTCTAATGTTTAATCAAAGTGGCAAGAAAAGTTTTTTTACGACTATGTTTAACTAATCTTCATACTGAAGATATTCAGTTATTCGTGGCACCTCTTCCAGTGTCCAAACAAAAGCTGAAATATTGATTTGTAAAGGGACATCATACGGAACTTCAAAGACGGAAAGAGTTTTATCGTTTAGACTCTAAACCGGTTTCGTTTTAAACGGTATTGCATTCTTATTCTAATATCAAAGAGTACTGCACTATTTAGTTTCTCTGAAATGCTCTTTCAATTTATATCACAAGTTTTTTACAACTGTCGGCAGAAAAAACTACAAAAGAATGATTTGCTTCCGCTTGCTAAGTCCCCAGATCCCAAGCTAGCATCATTAATGTCATCAAAATCATGTTTTGTAACTTTTGATTACATTTAATTTCAACTTTTTCTCTTTCAGTTCAATACAAAAGTTTCTCGATCAAAGCAAATCTTGGATGCAGTTGTGAATGACGTCAGGCCTCATGTAAAGAGGAATATTGGAAGTGTATCTGCCATTTTGGATTTGTACCCATACCTCTATGAAGTGATGCAGCCTTCGTTGAGACCTGTAAGTTGATTGTGCTTCTTGAGAATTTCTTGCTTGCGCTTCTTAAAGATCTCTTTCAAAGAATGACATCTCCTCCAGACTCCTTTATCGTGCCCTACATCAAGATTTAAACCGAGAAGAAGTAATTAACTCCCTTTCCTCCTCACAAATTTTTTTAATTAAGAAGTTATTACATACAGTACAAAGCTAACACTCTGTTTACAACATTTGAAATTCTGTCTTGATCTACCTCTGGTCCGAAATAGTCGTTGACGAAGTCTGTTCTCTGGCTTGTTTCTTAACGGTGTTTCTTTTCTCTTCTGCCTTTTTAACTATATTATTCTGCTTCCTTTGTCATTGAGAATATTTTTTTCATATTATTATTTCATATATTTAAGGAGGGTAGCCCTTCAGCGAAGCTGATTTTCAAGGGGCCCTCCACTACAAAAACATACAAAATTAAAATACTATAGAAAACTAAATTAACCTAATTACAATTCAATTCATAGACTACCAATAAAAACCCTATAATCTAAAATAGATATTTACAATAAAAGAAATTCCAAATAGCAAACACCTATGTACATCTATATAACACATTGTTTGACGCTGTTTAGGGTGGATGCCTGCTTACACTCAGCTGAGAAGCCAGTTTTGGTGAGATGAGGAGGATCACAACTCTGTAGCTTTGAAAACGGCAATTATTCTTAAGTATGATCAAAGTAAAGCTAACGTTACTCGCCCAAATTTCCTTTTTATTGCAGGTGAATGTTCAACTGTACAGTCAAAGTGAAAAACAAAATCTTTTGATGTTAATCTCGACAATGATTTCATACAGTTTGTCTTATAACCAAGAAAGGAGCTTCGATGGACAATACACATATGCTCTTCAACCGTTAGTTATCCTCATTTAATTTCATATAGATCTGTATTTACCACTCCAAACATTGGTGATATTATAATAGGAAATTCTTTTAGGGTTTATTAAATGTTGAAAGCGGTAGTAAACATTTTTAACGTCGAATTCGAAAGGAGAGATGTTTGAGAGAAGTTTTAGTAGCGATGAAGGGGTTATCTTTTCTTGTCTTCTGAAACATAAGGAATTATATACCTTATCATTCATTCTTTCTGCAAAAACTTTTAAGTATATATCTTTAGAACTGTGAAAAATAAAGATTGTTATTCATGTAAGGATTTTTTTGATCAGATCCAAACTTTCGCAATTTTAATCACTTGGGGCGCTCTCGTAAAATTACAAATGATTGCTGTCAACTAAATGAATAATTTGATAGGGTATAAAAATCATCAGTAGATATAGTTGGTTTTCTATTAGCCAAACTTTGGTGTAGCCAATCCTCCTGGTTGTTACATACAGAGTTTTAAAATAACGAAAGTTTATTCTTATTTGTGAAGGAACATCGAAGAAATCATTGCATTCCCAAATTTACCTCAACACAAACATCTGACGTATGCTGCAAAACAACTGATTCAAAGAGAGGTTAGCTTTACTATCCTATGTTTAAAAGTCTATTCGAGAATCAACAAGTAATTTGATCACAAGTAGAATTTTTTTCATTTATCCACATATATCCTAGGTATGATTTAACTGAAAACGATTACTTTCTTTTTGTAGATCGATTTAGAGAAGATGCGAAGAATTGAGAGATCTCTTGGGCAGTTAGATATTGCCAACGATAAGTAAGCCATTCTTATTCTGGAAATTCTCTCTTTCTTTTTCTCGTTAATTTTCCTTTGTTGTTCATTAATACTTGTTATTTTTAAAAGTTGTCTCCTTATCAACAGACATTTATATGCTGTATATATGCAATGTTGCCATTGAGAATCATCAAGGATAAAATCTGTTTAATAAAATGATCTTCTTGCATTTTCCCTGCATTTCTTATCCCTTCCACCTTCACATATTTTTTTTATAAATCTCTTTATCTTTAGATCAAAATCAAAGCAAGGCAGAGATAAAGGAGGTGAAATTTTTAACATTGAAAGAATACAGCCATTGAAGGTGAAGCCACTTAAGACAAAGGTCAGTGTTCTTAATGTTCAGTTAAAGGTAGTCTGTCGTTCTTAGGACCATGAAAAATAAATGAGGGCGATGGAGGACATACTGCCTTTGAATAATGCAATGTGTATTGCTGCATAGAAAATCAAAGTAGTTTGCTACAGGCTTTTGTCTCATCTGTGGGCCGCATCATAGCTTCTAAAATGATGTTCCGCAAGCCTCATTTCTTGGTTCTTTGTTTTTTAATGTAAATATATTCAGCATTCTGTCGTCGTTTCAAGGAATAACATAGTTTTGTGTTTTCTTGCCTTTTTAATGATGAAGACAGGGACAGGAAATTCTTTTTGAAGAAAGTAAATTGATGGTTAATCAAGCCTCTGTCCATCATCAATGTGCCAAGCATCATCTTGTATCCTAGGCAATCTAATATATCTTTCATGAAGATTTTCTAATCCATATCATTTTTCTATGGCAGCCTGTGTTAGATTTCTTTGGGCGAGTGATTGAGCCACAAACTGAAACAGGTAAGAGCATCATCTATCCTTTTAATTTCATCAATGTCTAGAAATCTTTGCTGTCTGTCTCTATTTACATTAGCATTATATCTTACATCAGTTTAGTCTTAAAGACAATTTCACGCNGTTCTTTGTTTTTTAATGTAAATATATTCAGCATTCTGTCGTCGTTTCAAGGAATAACATAGTTTTGTGTTTTCTTGCCTTTTTAATGATGAAGACAGGGACAGGAAATTCTTTTTGAAGAAAGTAAATTGATGGTTAATCAAGCCTCTGTCCATCATCAATGTGCCAAGCATCATCTTGTATCCTAGGCAATCTAATATATCTTTCATGAAGATTTTCTAATCCATATCATTTTTCTATGGCAGCCTGTGTTAGATTTCTTTGGGCGAGTGATTGAGCCACAAACTGAAACAGGTAAGAGCATCATCTATCCTTTTAATTTCATCAATGTCTAGAAATCTTTGCTGTCTGTCTCTATTTACATTAGCATTATATCTTACATCAGTTTAGTCTTAAAGACAATTTCACGCAGTCTCAAGAGTAATTTTTTTCACTTCGTGCATGATTTATTGAAGATTTTTTTCATAATGTTTGCTTGTTTTGGTTCCTTCAGGTGCTCCTTTCTCTTGCAGAATCCAATTTTTATTTTTATTTGTTGTAGAGAGGAGTGCAAACAGAGTGCCTTCCATTATAAACACAGACATTTGGTTCAAATTTAATGAGGGTTATACTAATGCAGTAAGAAGAACAGTAAGGGTGCAAGATTTCTTATAATTCATTTCTTATCTAACTATTACAAACATGTATGTTTTGTATGAATCCTGTGTTGTAGAATGGTGATCACAAGTATGTTTGTTAACAGAATGGATGGTAGATAAATATCAGCCACAAGTCTTGGCAATGAATTATCCATCTTGAACCACAATGAACTGGCTCGCTATTTGCTTTACATGATTCAGTCTTCATATCTATGTTAGCAGCCTGTGCAGCATCAGGATCCTTTTTACAATCAGCCTCCACGTCTCATAACCTGCTAGCTCCAAATTTATGATGCATGATATCACTTGTGCTTAAACTGATCATTAAGTTGTTGTAAAGAATTCCATATGTATGAAACCAATTGATCGCTAAGTAGCCTTTGTTTTATCACTTGCAATAAGTGTCTCTATTGGTATTTTTGAAACAATAATATGAATTGCAGAACATGATCTTGATTTTGCGTATAGATCCAATTCCTGAAACAAGACAATAACAACATCCAAATAAAGAATGATGAAAGTAGGATTTAGAACTTTTTGTTTAATACCATCAACGTTAAACCAAGCTGCACTTGTAATTGATCCAAGAAAACTACTTGCAATGTGAGGACAAATATCCAAATTCCAATTTGAAACAAGTTTGTTATTTTCACAAAATACTGTACTCCTCTTTGTTAGATCATTTCTGTAATGATGATTTCTACAAGATTTATGTTGTTTCTGTATTAGGTATAAAACTATTTAAATGCTTACCTCGGACAATGGCTCAAAATCATCAATTAAATCCACTGTTGAAGTTGTAGTTGTCAGCTGTATGGAAATTGCAAAACTTTAGCAACTAGCGGATTTCAAGAATTTGTATTTCATTCACAAAGTTGTTTGTAATAGAATTTTTAACAGACAAAAAATAACCAGAATGAGATTGAAATGGCATGTGATAGTTTTGTACCCTTTCTTGAGCTGTAAACCTACCCCTGGAAACAATTTGAAGATACTAAAAAATCAAAGAATTTGTGTTTCATAATACTCGCTGTTCCCATTGGGAGTAGAGTGAGAAATTGAACATACCTTTAAAGAGCCTTTAGCTCGTAACTGTAATTGTAATGCAATATTAACCGCTCTATTGATAGCAGCACCAAGACCATGTATCTTTAGTTCTTCTTCCCTGTAAGTATCAGAAGATGTCAATCAGCACATTTGTTAAAGATCTTTTATAGCACTGTTATAGTAATGATCATACAGTACAGTAAAACAAGATTTTGCAGTAGCCAGTAGAATTCCTGTAAGTATCTATTTATCATCTTCCATACTTTTCATAAGTTTAATGATTTCATGATTTAATTACCCTTTATCAAGAAGCTTTTGACATTTTTCCAACTGAGTTTTGAAGTCAGATTTTCTATGAATCAATATTGTGTTCTTTGTTTTCAGAGGCTTTGGTGGTGCTCTCTTTCTTCTTCTTCCCCCTAGAAATAAAGACACATTTTTATCACTTCAATTCAAACAGTTTAAATCATAGTGTAAGTTATGGACCTGGTATGGCTGTATGGCGGTTGTCACTGAAGAACTTCAGTGCACAATACAGTATATCTGAACGATAGTAAAACAAGCGGCACCCCGGCACGTCAGCTTTAAAAGAAGACTGAGCCTGCGTTGTACCTACATGAAAAGCAAAACAAAAAAATTTGGTAGCCCAATAAAAGAAGAGGGCCTAACTAAACACATATTGATTTGTCATTTTTAGCTCGATGAATCACCTGCCTTTATTAAAAACGAGATAAATGAGCCCTTTAAGGCCTACAATAATCAATGTATATAACTTATCTGTGATAAATACTGACCAGACTCTTTTTCTTGTCCTTTCCTTTTCACCACAGCTTCATCATTTGCGTCCGCCATTACAGAATTTCTCACACGCGGCAATGGAGCCTCGTACTCAGTAAGAGGTAAAGATTGTTTACGTTCATCACTTGGTGACCAAATGATAATGGAGGAAGGCCTAAACAAATGAGCAGTCGCAAAAAGATGGAGAAAGTCGAATCGAAGCGAAATATGATGGGGATTGAAGACCCTAAGATGGAGTATCAGGTAATCAATTCGATGGTTAGGTTCTTTGACTTCTCAAAGGCTGTGCAACATCAAAAATGCTCAACTACTCGTTTTGACCTCACAAAAAAGTAAAGCCCAAAAAAACCCAAACCGATAAAATTGTAAATCTAAAATTATGAAATTATTATGCCATAGTCACCATTCAATGATTCGGTTTTGCTTATTTTTTGCAGGTGACATTTGTGAAATTATTGCAAGGGAAAATCCAAGAACTTCTTGAAAAGATGCATAACAATGACATTGCTAAGGTAATAAGACAAAGCTGTTGTGTTTTAATTATTTTATTATTTTGAAATATTTTCCTGACTGCTGATCATGTGTATTTAAAGAAAACATAATGTAATATTTGCTTCCTTTTGTGCAGGAGGAGTTACAATCAATTAAAAGGCAATTCAAGTTACTTCACTCAAAAAGTCAACAGTTGCTCATTTTNAATTTGTGTTTCATAATACTCGCTGTTCCCATTGGGAGTAGAGTGAGAAATTGAACATACCTTTAAAGAGCCTTTAGCTCGTAACTGTAATTGTAATGCAATATTAACCGCTCTATTGATAGCAGCACCAAGACCATGTATCTTTAGTTCTTCTTCCCTGTAAGTATCAGAAGATGTCAATCAGCACATTTGTTAAAGATCTTTTATAGCACTGTTATAGTAATGATCATACAGTACAGTAAAACAAGATTTTGCAGTAGCCAGTAGAATTCCTGTAAGTATCTATTTATCATCTTCCATACTTTTCATAAGTTTAATGATTTCATGATTTAATTACCCTTTATCAAGAAGCTTTTGACATTTTTCCAACTGAGTTTTGAAGTCAGATTTTCTATGAATCAATATTGTGTTCTTTGTTTTCAGAGGCTTTGGTGGTGCTCTCTTTCTTCTTCTTCCCCCTAGAAATAAAGACACATTTTTATCACTTCAATTCAAACAGTTTAAATCATAGTGTAAGTTATGGACCTGGTATGGCTGTATGGCGGTTGTCACTGAAGAACTTCAGTGCACAATACAGTATATCTGAACGATAGTAAAACAAGCGGCACCCCGGCACGTCAGCTTTAAAAGAAGACTGAGTCTGCGTTGTACCTACATGAAAAGCAAAACAAAAAAATTTGACAGCCCAACTTAACAAGAAGAGGGCCTAACTAAACACATATTGATTTGTCATTTTTAGCTCGATGAATCACCTGCCTTTATTAAAAACGAGATAAATGAGCTCTTTAAGGCCTACAATAATCAATGTATATAACTTATCTGTGATAAATACTGACCAGACTCTTTTTCTTGTCCTTTCCTTTTCACCACAGCTTCATCATTTGCGTCCGCCATTACAGAATTTTCTCACACGCGGCAATGGAGCCTCGTACTCAGTAAGAGGTAAAGATTGTTTACGTTCATCACTTGGTGACCAAATGATAATGGAGGAAGGCCTAAACAAATGAGCAGTCGCAAAAAGATGGAGAAAGTCGAATCGAAGCGAAATATGATGGGGATTGAAGACCCTAAGATGGAGTATCAGGTAATCAATTCGATGGTTAGGTTCTTTGACTTCTCAAAGGCTGTGCAACATCAAAAATGCTCAACTACTCGTTTTGACCTCACAAAAAAGTAAAGCCCAAAAAAACCCAAACCGATAAAATTGTAAATCTAAAATTATGAAATTATTATGCCATAGTCACCATTCAATGATTCGGTTTTGCTTATTTTTTGCAGGTGACATTTGTGAAATTATTGCAAGGGAAAATCCAAGAACTTCTTGAAAAGATGCATAACAATGACATTGCTAAGGTAATAAGACAAAGCTGTTGTGTTTTAATTATTTTATTATTTTGAAATATTTTCCTGACTGCTGATCATGTGTATTTAAAGAAAACATAATGTAATATTTGCTTCCTTTTGTGCAGGAAGAGTTACAATCAATTAAAAGGCAATTCAAGTTACTTCACTCAAAAAGTCAACAGTTGCTCATTTTATTACGGGTTTGTTACTCTTATCTTATTTTTTAAATTGACAGCTGTAGATATTGCTGATTGTTTATTGCATGGTTCTTTGTATGTATCTTTTCTTATCAATCAAATGCTTCAAGGTTGGAGGCTGCAAATCTCATCAGTTTTTGCAGCAATTTGTGCTAGCAGTTGCGAACATTTTATGTGTGTCGTACTTATGATTTTGTATTCTATTCATTTTAGGTCTTAACAAAGGTGAACATTGAAGTTGCTCGTGCAAGACTTGACTTGGAGAAAGCACTGAAAACTAATAAGAATGTAAGGAATTAAACAGAAGGAGCACTGCTTTATTTCTTGATGTCTGTTGACCTTGATAACTTGCCTTTACCTTATAACTAAATAAAAGCTGAAGCCCCTCTTTGATTCCTTATTGCTATGATTGTTCTGGTTATTGTTTGTTTGAGTTCTGCTGAACAAAATTACTATTTATCTCAAACCAGTAAATAATTGCAAAGCTGAATTCACACTTGAAGCATCTTACGCATCTTTGATGATGCCCAGGAAATGCATGCCTGTCATGATGCTTGAGCCTTTTTGGCGAATGTGTTGTATTTGGGCTGTGACGGACCAGGTCATTTCAAGTGTGAGTTCACTATGAGAATGAGATATGACAAAACCCATGGTTTAACGTATTCTGGAGCAAAATTGGACCACTGTAAGCTATTTTAGCGTTAATTGTTTAAAGAGTAACAATTCTTATGTTTCAGGTTGATGCTACACAGAGGAGAGTGAATTGGTTGGAAGCAAGGTTGCTAAATTTCCTGTTTTTGAGTAGAGCAATGTGCCATCTTGATTACCACGAAGGACTGAGTGAGGTAAGAATTTGTAATCATTCCTATAATCTGTTTCTTGAAGTTAATTGTAACATGCACGCATTTCACTTCTGATAAATCAGAGCATGCACCAACTAAGAACTTTTGGGCTTTTTTGTTTGGCTAATTTGAAATCTGTGCAATATTTATATTCTCAGAACATGAACGTTGTGTTTCTTTGTTGTAGGAAAATAAAAAATTAATGGCAGGAAATTTTACATCTTCCTTTGTGCAACATCTGAATGATAAACAAAAAGAAAGATTCTTGGGGTATCAAGATATGAAAGATAACACAAAAGAAATGCTAATGATTGCAAAAGAACAGATTGACAGGGACGTTGAAAGGATTTTCTCAATGACTAATTTTGATGATGATGATGACTCAAGTATTGGTGAAAATATCTTTGAAGAAGAGGCTGACAAATTAGGAAAGGAAAAACAAAATCCACAAAGTGAGTTGATGCTGTACAGTGATTTAACGGTTTTGTGAGTGAGAGAGTTCCTATGAATTTTTAGATTAAAATATGTAGCATTTTTTAACATCTTGCAACAGCAACAACAACCGTGTCAACTGTTTTATTTGATACGGCATTAAACTGCAAAAAGTTGAAAATTAATGCAACTTACCTATTACCCTGACAGCATTAAGAAAGAATCGTTCAGAAAATATAGAAAATTTTCTAATGGAACAGACTCATAAACTAATTTCTGGGTTAAATTATTTGCTTTCTGTGAAGCAATGTTTTATCCAACTTATTCGTAATTCAGGTATTCTGTAGCTGATATGATGGTCATTGATGATTACATCGAAACACATCTTAGAAATTATAAAAAGTCGATTCTCTCTGTCTTTGAAGGTAAATCTAATGTCCGTCACNCAACTTACCTATTACCCTGACAGCATTAAGAAAGAATCGTTCAGAAAATATAGAAAATTTTCTAATGGAACAGACTCATAAACTAATTTCTGGGTTAAATTATTTGCTTTCTGTGAAGCAATGTTTTATCCAACTTATTCGTAATTCAGGTATTCTGTAGCTGATATGATGGTCATTGATGATTACATCGAAACACATCTTAGAAATTATAAAAAGTCGATTCTCTCTGTCTTTGAAGGTAAATCTAATGTCCGTCACCTCTTAATTTCTTTTCTCTTTTCTTGTTTAAGATGAAGCACGTGGACTCATCAAGGAATTATCGATGGCGTCGACTGTTTCCATGGAAACAAATAGTGTTGATGAGTATTGGCGATCTGATCATCATCGATTCGAATGGACGAATTTCATGCAAAAACTTGATCATTTGTCATGGCATTCACTCGCTATTGCATATCAAGACACTTTTTTAAAACGAGGTACGATATTTGAGCATAATTATTTTTTCAGACTGTGACATTGTGATGTGTGAATTTTGGCTCTCATTTGGCTAATTGATGAAATCACATCAATCGTATGCAGTTGGTATATGGCAAATTCAGTTCAAAATTTCGATTAACACCCAGGATGCTTTATATCGGCAATCGATTGATGCTTCTTCAGTTTTTTTTTTCATTCTCCGAATACATTGTTTTTGTCATATAAAACCATCTGAATCTGAGAGATTTTTAAAGCAGATTCATATCGTATGTATACCGTTAAGTTTTCAATGCAATTCAACGAATAAAAAACAAAGAAATCCTTATTATATATACCTTGTCTGTGGTCTTCAGATAATGCATAAACTTTTTGCCATTTTTCCTGATTTTCTCCCCTTTCAATGTTTAGGTGACAATCCGTTCCCATCTGGTTTAATACGATGGAAACTCGACAGGGATCTCTCAGAAGGTTCTGCCTTCAGTGTAAGTCTTTCATTGTCTTGAAAAGTTCTTTATTTTACTGCAGTTAGAATTGCAAAAGCATTCCTCTGTTAAACGGAATCATTAATGATGTTAATTTTACAGAAATGTAGTTGAAAGTTGATACCTTGATTATGTTTCAAGTAAAACCACTCGCTACCTCGAACAATTCCAAATCATCGATGAGAGTGAAAATTGTGATAACTCTTAACTCTAAAAACTCGGAAACTCTTGTCATGCTGCATCAATTGAGTTCTGAATATATTGCAGAAATATTACATTGCATCTTTTTTTGCAGAAAAAGTCGATTGAGAAATTAGAAGAGAAATTGAGATCATTATATCAAGCGATTGAAGATGCGACGGTAAACTCAGTTGAAACTGCAAAAGATATCGTTTCTGCTCGACAACCTTATTCGGTTCGAGGTTTGTTGAAATAATCTCGTCTTGTAGAATTTTGTTTTATAATCTGTCATGCTGCAGATAGCGGTATATGTTTCGTCTAATAAAGTGATAAATTTAAAAAATTTTAATGATGAAGAGATTTCTAAATCAAATGTTGAATGGACCTTTTCGGAGATACTTTTCAATTATGAGGTAAGAAGCTGCAAGTCCCAAAAGACGTGAATAAGACAGCTATTGAACTTCGCTGACTCTTGAAGAAAGTTCGTGCATTGCTATTGGCAACGCGTACAAGAGGGAAACACTTAGGCCATTCTCACAGAGATGCAATGGGCTGCTCTCTCTAAAATAATAGTTGGAAAGTTCTATCTCCGAAAAGGTAATACAGCAAATGTATTTTTATATGCTGTTTTTTTTTACTTTCTACGATGTCAAAAGCTCTGTTCTGTTCAATTTTTATTATCTGTTTTGAGATTTGTAACTAATTTGATGATAAAGATGTATCATCAAAACTGTAGTCAATTTACAAATAAATGGAGAGGCCTATGAAAATCCTCTTATTTACAGGGTGTCCCAAAAAAGTTGTGCCCCATTTGCTGTAACTTTTATTGTCCTGTTGTTGGTATGGTTGCATTGGTTATACTTCAAGTTTGAGACCTTGTTCTAGCCAATCGGACAAGTGGCTGCTGATTTATGGCGCAAGAAAGTCAAAAAAATGAAAACTTCAAAAACAGCACTTTCTTTGTTCTCCAATAATACCAAAATCAAATAAATACTGCAAGAAAGGGTTCTTCTAGAGCAGTATTAGAATTTTTCTACAGTTGATAATGGGTTAATTGTATTGTTTACTGATAACACAACACCACTAACCCATTGCAAAATGCATACAAAATTCAAATAAAACGCTAGAGCCTTTTTTTGCAATAATTACTTGATTTTGACATTTCGGAGAACAAAGAAAGTGCTGTTTTTGAAGTTGTCACTTTTTTGACTTTCTTGCGCCATAAATCACTAACCACTTGTCCGATTGGCTAGAGCAAGGTTTCAAACTCTAAGTTGAAGTATATCCAATCCAACTATATCTACAACGGGACAATATAAGTTACAGCTGCTCCACAGCAGCTGCACAAATGGGACACAACTTTTTTGGGACACTCTGTAGTATTGCTTATCGCTTGGGTTTTCTAACTTTTAAAACGATGAGATATTTAACATCTTCGTTTTGATTGCACCTTGAATCTTACTTATGACGTACATTTGCTACTATTGAAGAATATATCTTTCATCAAAGTTTTGCAAAACCTAATGTATTTACATCAAAATATTGAAACAAATTTGTTCTGGTTTTACAGGGCAAAGAAATGCAAAACGAAACCTGATATCTTCGGATGGAAACACACTCCCAGCTTTGAAGAACACAGGGGCACTAGAGAACTGTGATGAAAGAGAGACTAAACTTGCCAGTAGGCCTGTTTCAATTGTTCTTCCTGTCGTTAGCAAGGTAACTTAATTTTCAGTTCTCATTTTGCTTACTCCTCCTTTCTTAATCCGTAGCAAGTCACAAGGAAAGGATGGAATACTTCAGTTTGGCTCTCTCATTGCTTTTAGATCTCTGCTAAATATCAGCTACAGTTGAACCCCGCTATCTCGAACCCTCAAGGGAAATTAAAATTTATTTGAGATAGCGAGGTTTGGAGATAACCGAAGCTCTACCCATACTTAAATTAATTGAAGGGAATTACTAACTTGTTCGAGAAAAGCATAATACTGCTATGGTTTCATTATATATATCATTAAATTGTTATTTCTGCGTCTTTCTCATATCAATCGTTCATATATTTTCCAGTCAAGATAGGCCCACATTTTCTGCTATAAATTTATTTTGTTCGAAAATTATCGTTCATAAACTCCCTTCTCTAACCAATAGAAGTAAAGCATAGAATTTGACGAATATGGAAGTAT
>REGM01000251.1:159265-169608 GCA_004194415.1 Aurelia aurita | reverse complement strand
CATGTCTTCTACTTGCAGGAGTAAAAGATGTGACGGCTGAAGATCCAGAGAAAGTTTTTGGTACACTTGAGAAATTATTATGGAATCATCCTAGTGCGGTAAATAAAGATTTTCCTATTTGCTTAATGTGATTTTATCATTTCTACAACGTCCCAGAGTAGGCTAGCTTTCTCCTGTTGGGCTTCTTAAATCTTTAAACCATTTTTCATAGGTAAGTCATTGACAGACCTTTTCAGAAATACGTCATTTCGAGAAAGCAGGCCATTGCCTCGTTTTGAGAATAGCACGTGTTTTGCTCTGCAGCTCTGCATGCGTTACCAACAGAAATACACGAGGTTTTTCAACAATCAACAACGTTCCAATAGATCTTTTGTTTATGATCTATTTCCTCTTGGACTCGCAGCCTTTTGCATTGGACTGAAAACATCTGACTGACAACTATTTATGAAAAGTCTATTGATTAATTCGTTTGTGTCGTTTATTTTGAACTTTGCGGTGCACAAATAATGGGAAAACTTTTGTTACAAACATTTCTTTTCTTGCTATCAGGAACTTCGATCAAAAATTGCAGAAGTAGTGAATGATTTTGGAATGCGGCCGAAAGCTGTTTTCCTTGTTTTCAAGTAAGTATAAAACTTTCTCATGGATGTTTTGATTTACTAAAAAGAGATTCAGCACGACCTGATAAAATAATTACATAGTATCGGATATTCAAATGGAATGATTTTAGTCAGGTTTCAACTCTAGCCCGGTTCCAGTTTTAGTCAGGTTTCAACTCTAGCCCGGTTCCAGTTTTAGTCCATTTTTAACCAAAAGGGTAAAAAGCTTTCTCAGGTTAACTTTATGTTACTTTCGATTCAACATGAGCCAAATTAAAGTTAGCTAATTAAGCAAGTCTTCATTCGCCATCAAAAATTAAAATTTTCAGTGGCCTAAGTTAAAAACATGTTATAACAACAATAATGATATAACACAATTAAAAAGATACTATATCTGTACTATAAGTTTAAAATGAAACAAACGGAACACGTCTAAGCTGAGATGGCAATGATAGCATTAAAAAGGTCCAGAAAAGACCTTGTTTTCACAATAAGTGTGCATGGCAAATATTCAAATTTTTATCCTTTTTATAGATTGAATATTTTTTTCCGTTTCAGACGGTTGGATAATTTAGAGGAATCGATTAGAGCAAATGCGATTCTGATGTTGGTAGGTTTCTCAAATATAATTAATGAATGTTCAGCTATTGATATTTCCAAGCATCCACAAAATTATCAAATAACTGCATGCTAACTGCCAGATAAACATTGTTTTCTTCGTGCGATTTGAAATACTCTACTAAAATATCAAGTTCACATTTACTCTAAATGATTGGATCATCGTGAGCTAGAAATTCATGTGTTCGAAATATCCTCAGCAGAAAACTCTTTCTGCGTGATTTGCTTTGTAAAATTGTCAGCAACTTTGTTGGGAGCATTTATCAAAGTACATTTTACAAACGCTAATAAAAGCTGTACTTTAGCGAAAGCTCTACTATATCAATTTCTCTATGAAATGCCACATTGTTAGTTTTGAGCAATTTACATCCTTGTTTTACTAAAGAATAGTATCATCTTATTTTCACAGACATCGCTTCGAATGAAAGGTGAAAAGGAATTAAAAACTTTATTGGACGTGCTTGAACTGGATTCAAGTGTTTATGTACGAATCCAGGTATGAAAAATAAACTTTTCTCTTTCTCTTCGTTCGTTTTAATTATCATGTCACATATTAACACTCTCCGTCGCAGAGGCTGTTGTTTGCAAACGAGTCGATGCGCCTTCGGCGCGGATCATTTCATCCGTCCTCCGGTAATACAGCCTCTGCGAAGGAGAGTGACATATTAATGTTTGCTGTGGATTTAATGAAGATGTAAAATTACCAAATATGTTTTGAGCTTTGTAGGACTAAAGGAGGTTGCTTGTTAGATATTTGGCTTTACTGGATTGTGTAAAGACTTGATAATAAAGTGATATTTGTTTTGATCGTAATTCAATAAAGAATTGAAGAAAATCATAATTGATCTGATCGTACCACCTTGTCAATTTACCATACGAACTGCTCCACATATCTTGCATCCTGACAATAGACTATTACGCTGAAGGATTCTTTACCAAGATGCATTGGTTCCATAATCTAGTCCCTATAGAATCGTTAAAGATTCGCAATGTGAACGCAAAGTATCCTGGTGGAAAATTCTCGTGAAATTTCCAGTGTTATTTTCACTTTGTTAGTTATTCTATTTATGTATCTGTATTAAACTATCACATAGCTTATGGAATAAAATATAATTTTTTTCAGGCGATTCATGCATTCAGAATATTAAAATGGATTGATCCACGAGTTATCAGAAGTTTACAAGAACGTGAAAAAGGAGAAGGCATTCTTGCTAAGTAAGCACATTCTACAGTTTCTTCTTGTTATATAATTTCATCATTAAAGATTGGTGCACACTAGGGTAAAATCTCGTTAGAAACTGATTCCATTTGGTAGCGATAACTTTCGAGAAATGCGTTTAAAACTAGTTTAGAAAATGCGTTCTCCCAATTCTAACGCGTTTTTAATGTCATGTGAAATAAGCTTAGGTGGACTAAGAACGTTACTTGTTAAAATTCTCAGTTGCAAAGATAGATATTCTTCTTGTGTGAAAATCATCTTCTATCAGTAGAATACAAATATTACTTACGCATTCTTGAATCTTTCAACACTCACAAATGAATTTATCTGTTTTAGGGAAGCAGGCGATGTTTTGGCAAAACTAAAACTATCAGGAACATGAAATAAAACTATATTGAGGTGATAGTATTGTTATAAAATCGATAATAATATTGTAGGATAAAACTATTGTATAGTAATTTTTATACCAAGGATACACGAAACAAATCACTAATCAGAAATAATTTGATATTGACTGACTTGAAACGTTTTTGTAGTAATATTTACATGAACATGGAATCAAGTTCGTAAGACTTTCACCTGAATTTTTCTTCAATTTGAAGTGTTCAGTTCATTGTCTGAGTCTCATTTTCAATGACGTCATCTTCATTCTTAATCAGTGTCCTTTCAAGGGACGTCAGTAATGTTTCCCTCCTTAATGTAAATGCAATCAAAAGCTGGATCACAAAGACTAATCCCCAGACCAGCGGATACAGCCAGTTTATGGTTGATGAAACGATCGTTGCACCTAAGAAAGCAGTCGTCATTCCGGGGATGGCAATTATGATGTTGATCCATGACATCATCCTACTTCGCATTTGAGTAGGGTACAGTTCAGGTGTGTATGTTTCTAGCACAGAGTAGATTGGTACCATGAAAAAATAAGTAATTACAGCTAACACAGAGATCGCTATTTCAGTCTGTAAAAAAGCTGATAGCATTAAAGATATGATTGATCCAAAACTGAAAAATCTTAGCGTGAATATTCGACCAAATCTTGGGTTATCAATCATCAAAATAACGAGAAAGAGGCCAGGGAGTTCTGCACAAATGCAAACAAAAATATCAAAATAAGCAGGGGCACCAAATTTGGTCAAATATTTAGGAAAGAACACCGTCACGCCCCAGTAACCAGTTGATTGAAGGAACCAGATAGCTGACAACTGCATGGTTTGTATGACATACCTTCGCTCAAAGAGACTGAAAAATTGGTCAGGCTTTCTAATTTCTGATGTCACAATTTTCACTCCATCCAAAATACCATCTTTCTTGTTTTGCTTCGCCATCTTCTTTAAAATCTCCATCGCCTTGCCGTGCTTTCCAACAGACAGCAAAAACCTCGGTGATTCAGCGTTTATAAAAATACGAGCGATGAAAACAGCGAATATTGGAATAACACAGAGGACAAGAAATAATTGCCAGTGATCTTTTTCGATCAGAATCCAAGCAAGACCTGCAGTATATGCAACACCCAATGCACCACAGAATGTGATTGTCACCATAAACTGACCACGATGTTTCACAGGAAGAAATTCCAAAAGAAGAACGAAATCGACAGCGAAGATGCCACCGATACCAAATGATACCATTGATCTGCAAAACAAACAAAGAATCTCACTGTAATTATGGAATTTTGAAGGTAATCTAGAGATAGTAATTCAACTATGACCATCTTTGGCAATTCCCTGCTTGTTTGCAAAATGGCATTAGATAACTGTTGACGTGGAATATCTTCTTTCCTTATTTAAAGTTATTGTATTAAACTATTTTTAAGTTACTGATGCAATTTGCGGAAGAACGTTGTTTCGGTAAAGGAGGAATCTTAGCTTTTTAAGGAATACATATTCTATGCATAGAGGAAAGTCTTTGTAATCGTACATATAAAAAATCGTTCATTCAAAGGAGAAAACTCATCTTCCGCAGTTAATGTTCAATTCTTTTTCTCACCTCAGCAAAACAAAGATCCAGAAGCTTGGCGCAAAAGCTGAAGCAAGGCCAAAAATAGCTGATATACCAATGGATGTGATGAAAGGTTTCTGTCTCCCTTGTTTATCACTCCAAAAGCCAAATAAAAATCCACCAACCATCCCTGTCAATGATTTCGTAAATGGAAGCCAACAAAATTCATCATTGTCGATGTTCCATTTATTTGCAATTGGTTGTTGGCTGAAGACAAACACAAGCATTTCACAACATGATGCCAAATATCCTCCAGCACATAAAAGAATTAAGAGGTATTGTGCTTTTCCAATTCCTATCCTTGAAATCGCTTCTTCTACAGGTATTTCTTCGCATTGGTCTTTTCCCACTTCCATAATTGTAATATTGTTATCCACATTTGTAGCAGAGCAAGATCGGAATCACTGAAGGTCTGAAAGGAAGGAAGATAACGAATTGTTTAAAAGGATTCATGCTTATTAAAACTAGATTAATGTTGTATGTATCCGTACATATAGAAAATCTTTGGAGCACAAAAAAGTACTGCGTAAAATAATGATGGTTTTCAGCATGTTTTCAGCCAAAAAATTATTCAAAGAAACCCGAAACCGCCAAATAGATAGTAGTTGGATGTACTTCTTCTAGTGCTGTTCATTATATCGAGATCAAAACCCTTCTTCTTTAATCTTGAGCCGTCCAGTGACCAGTGTTACATTTTAAGCCGTTAGCTGCAATTAACTTTAACAAAACATCTGATTCTGTTTGGCTGTTTATTACATCAAAAAGGTCAGTAAACAGCTGTTCATTCAGCTGGGTGAGGTCAACAATTTACGCCCCAAGGACAAACATCTTTATATCTAAATTCTCACCCCAATCCTCAAATTCGTTATTCCATTGCACATCAGTCGTTAGCTTGGTCCTTTTGCAATTAAAAAACCCGGCGTTTAGATAGAATGCGGCCTAAAAATCTTTCGCTTCCTTCCTTGTCTCGTCTTCGTGGAAAAACAATATCAGCCTCGTCTCGAATAAGAGTCAAATACAAAATGTTTCATGTCAGGGCCTAAATTTCGATGATAACACATAGGCATAGCACAGAAAAGAAGACAGTTGTGGAAGCGAAGAAGCAAAGGCATTTGTGCATAGCATAGGAATTTTGGATAGTGAAAGCTCAGTCTTCCATGTGTAAAGTCTTCAGGTAACGTATCGATCGAAAGAAAGGAGTAGGAGGAAAGGAAGTAGGACTAGGGTAGGCTATAGGAGGAAGGATCGAAAAGTAGTTGAGAAAATAATGTCACTCAGAATTGACAGCGTAGTAGCAAATTGGAAATTTTAAGTAGGCCTTTCATTTAATGTTGACTCTGTCAGGAAAAAAGCACGTAGTCAAAGTTCACGCACACACAGATAACTGCTGAAAATGAAAGTGCATAAAGTTATGAAATAAATGCCAAAATAGGGTGAACAATCTCTTGTGACTTTCTTTCGTTTATGTTTTGTGGGTGTTGCCTAATTTTATTTATTCTTGATCAGAAAATGAAATTCTAATGTACAAAAATGTTCTTTAGGCATGAAAAACTAAAAGTTTACTAATGGCAAATGTTCCTTATTTCTTTTGAAAAGAGAAATCTATTGTTCCAAAATAATAGAGATTTCTGGTGGAAACCATGTAAAGTCCATGCCAGAGATTTTTGCTAAAACAATGGAATAACAATAGAAAATTGTAACTGCATGTGGAGATCTCTGGCATGGGCTGCATGGATTTCATACAATAGGGCATATTGTTCTTCTATTGTCTGCATCCACAAACTTCCTTCACACAAGAAGCACAAAATCCAGTCAGACATAGATGATAAACTTATGGCATACGAGTCTCCAAAACACAAGTAAAACCTGCAATTTATCTTATCAAATTTTCTTTTTTACTTGCAGCATCATGTCAATGAATGTGCTTCTTAGAAGAACCAACAACAATACTTGCATTTGGAATAATTGTATCATTGGCAACTTAAGATGTGCATCTTCAAGGCCAAGAAATAAAATCAAATATTTTACCAAGAATGATGCCCCACCGCACAGAATTGGAGTAATAAAAAGTTGGGATTCAAAACATACAGGTAGATCTTTAATTTGTATCAAATTGCAAGAGATTTGTCCTGGGGACTACTGAATTATTTTGCTGCAGATAATAAATGACATCATCAAATGAAGGAACTAAGAAATAAGTTTAAATTCTAAATGACAGAAAAAGAAAACAAATTGGAAGTATTTAGAACCCTACAGATGGGATTTACTGTATGCTATAGACATACCCTTATCATATGAATCCAATAATTCAATATGATGTACTGTTTTCTCATTCCTTGTTTCAATGTTTTCAACTGTTGCAAATGGAAAAGTTTTGGTGCAGCGTATGAATTCATAAAAAATCTTGAAATGCTTCAAAAGCTAGGAATAATATTTTTATTTGCAGTAAACAATTGTTAGAATTTCTTTTACCGTATGAATTAGATTTGAAATAAAGAAAACTATTGATTTGTTTTCAAAAGTAAGATTCCCTGACAAGTTAGACACACCATATGGAGATGTTCACACTCAGTTTACTCTGTGCTGCTCTGTTCAGTAGAAAATCCCCAATGTATAGAGCATTGCTTATTTTTAGTCATAGCGGACCAAAATGTTTGATCAATATTCGATTGTTTGTTTTCAATTTTAGGTGGGATTGAAGGCAGTCTTTGGGCTCATGACAGATTCATAGATGATGTGATGATAAGAAAATTTATTCAAGGTACTTTCTATGAAATGATTGTTTCAGACATAATTGTTAAAAGACGTTTAAACCAAATTATCATTAGTATTTTTGTAAATGCCAAAGGAACAACAGTTCATAAAGTTTATTTCCTTGTTGGCTTTGCTGAGAAAATGTTAAGTCATTTACTTGGATGTATTGTAAACATGGAGGTTATGTCTGTATCTAACTAGAATATTTGAACTACTGTAGAACACCCATCTTGTGTCATGTGTGTATATATATCTGGTACTATGTTTTGTCACATAAATTTTGGTATACATTTTTGACAGATTGTTACTCTGCGCAAAATTATGGTGGGACTTGAGTTTTAAACTCATGACCTTTTGCTTTCATGGTAGAAACTCTATCACCGGAGCTATTCAATCAATTCTCTCAAAGTGTGGCTGATTGATATCCAATGGATGTGGTGATATAATCTGTTATATTTAAACCAGGAATTTCATTTTTGTAGAGAGCCCTGCCCAGTTGCCCACAACCAGACACTAACATATCAGCCTTACACCACTATTCCTCCCTTNTTCATGGTAGAAACTCTATCACCGGAGCTATTCAATCAATTCTCTCAAAGTGTGGCTGATTGATATCCAATGGATGTGGTGATATAATCTGTTATATTTAAACCAGGAATTTCATTTTTGTAGAGAGCCCTGCCCAGTTGCCCACAACCAGACACTAACATATCAGCCTTACACCACTATTCCTCCCTTCATTTTCTTAAGATAGGTCATAAGATTAATCTAGCTGGAATCACATTTACTTTTCTAACATTTCTGTTCTTCAACCTCTGTAAAATGTATTTACAATTGTAGAATTGTATGCACAAAAAGACAAATTTTTCTTACTATTCTCAATCAACTGATGTAATGAAATATCAAAATAATTCTGAACTTTATTGTTCAATACTAAATCAATATATCTTTAAGATAAGATTTGTCACATAAGACTAAAGTATTTGTATAAAATAAATCAAAGATCTTCTATTTGGTGCACATACAACTTAAATACTTTAAGACTTCTTACATCTAATGATGTCTGAATAGGAAATAAGGAGTAGGAAATAAGTAGGAAATAAAATATCCAACATTATTCAATAGAAATAGTGGTGGCTTATTATTAGCCTTTTGTACAGCTTTTTTATATTTAAGTATGACTTCATCAAGTAACTTTTTCATGTAAGACATCCAACGAGTTTTTCTGTTAATCTAACGCTGAATCTCTCATATGTTTGTTTTTAATTTGATAACCACCTTGATACAATTAGCAGAATGATTGATGTTCTCTTCTTAACGACAGACTGACTCGTTTAGGGGTCTCATTTCTAATTTAATAGTTGAGAATTTATTAATTCATATGTACCACTTGATTTATATAGCAGGAAGTTGAAATTTAAACATGATATTTTATGGATGGGTTGGGCCTTGACCTATCTATGGTTTGTATCTATGGTTTGTTCTGACGGTCATATGTTATTTCACAATGTTTGCTGAGAGCTTCATAAAACAGTGCATACTGCAATAATTGACTGGATTTCTTGCAGCCCATCTGCAAATTAGGGTCTTGCACTACATGATTGTGCAACAACACCCTCCACCTTCATCTTTGTCAGACAAATTAGTGGACACAAGGGATCCAGCGTTCATTAACTTAATGATGTCATCTAATGCCATATGAAAAGCTTCAGTGACATTATAGCCAAGTTTGGAGGACGTCTTGACATGCTTGACCCCATCTGTATGACTTGATGCGTTTATGTCCAACATGAAATCATCAACATAAGCATCTTTTTGCTCGCTCATCATTTCTTCTCCCTCTAACTTATCAGCCTTCGTAGCTACGACCATTATCGGTACGGGAATTTCGCGTGTTTCCGTTACGATTTCATAAATCTTTTGCATGATTTCGAAAGATTTACGATTGCGAACTTCGTAAAACAGCATAACTATACATGATTCTTTGATGCTAAGATCTCGCATTGCTGGAAACTCGAACGCGTCAATATCTACGATTTCCACATGCAGTTGGTAGTCATTGTACTTCGTATCATGCACGTATCGTTCTTCTACCGTCGGCTTGTGGATTTCGATGAATGTCCCTTCTGTAAATCGTTTTGCAAGGCATGTTTTTCCAATCGATTTCGATCCTAGCATCAATATCGTTTTAGGCCTTCTCTTTGCACCAGGCTTTGCGCTTTTACGAACGAACCTACTTCTTATCATCTCTGCCCTTGATCCTTGTCTTGGCATTTTGCTGATCTCACGAAATTCCACTTTGTGTCTGTTTGTGCTTCAAATCAATCAATGTTGATGAAAGTTTATGCCAAAATAAACAAAGCGAATGATAATGATAAAACAGTCGGTATTTGTGACACCTTTCAACGTTTCTCTCTAAATGGAACAAACACACGAATGATTCTGCTTCTGTTTTTCTTGACGTTTTCCTGAATTGCAAGGTCGATACTCTTTCAGATGGCAGTAATAGTCAAAACAACACATCCGAAACCTCTGTGACTGGAACGAAAGTGAAATAGCCTCACCCAAGAATTCGCTTGGTCAATGTTTTTCAGACTGTGTCTTTGTAAATAACATGTGTTTATTGTCTCTTGCTGTGATTGGAAAAGAGATAAAAATTTTCATTAATAAGTCAGCCTTATCTAATATCCTTAATTCCATTCAAAATTGCACTGTTATGTAAATTATTTTGCAACTTCTTTGAATTGTTTGCGGTGGCAAGATGTCATATTCTCAAACATCAACGCGGAAGTACAAGGATCTAACGTTACGCAATTTCCGTTTTATGATTGCATTGCTTTGTTTGCTCTTTGATATTCAGTAACAATTGTCCTTTTCGAGAAGCGAAGCTCCTGTTTCGTTTATGCGTCCTCTTTCACATTTTTGAGAATCCTGAACTGCGCTTCACTCAGTTCTTTGCCGTGTGCTTTTGGCCTGACTATATTGGAGCAAGTCTTCTTCTTCCATGCGTGTTCACTTGGAATATTTTAAACTTGCTTTTTGTGGTCAGTCAGTGGAACAACAAAAGCAGAAAAAAATAAACAAGTGCTGCTTTCTCTCTTGATAGCTACAATCTACACAGACTCTATGTTTGCAATGTGGAAAAGAGAGAGAGA
>REGM01000251.1:146083-157585 GCA_004194415.1 Aurelia aurita | reverse complement strand
CAGGCGCGGATCCAGGCCGGGTCGACCGGTTTGCACAAACCGGTCAGATTTTCAGAGCTATGAATATTTATATTTTGTCCCTTATGTCTTATCTTGTGCTTGAAATGAGCATTCACCATAATCTACAGCCCAAACATTTCGATGCGAGGGCGCAAATTGAATTTCAGTGCCAAATATCAATGATATCATCGCCATTTATCTTTTCAATCTAACTTAATCCTCGCTATTTGAGTGAGAATAGCAGTCGACTAGCCGACGTATGTCATTTCAATACGAGTATTGTCTTACTCATAAGAGAATTTAGTGTTACGCAAGGGAAGGAAATTATGCACCGGTCACCCATTCATTTCGAGCTTATGCACCGGTCAGAACTCGGTCAAAACCGCTCAAAATTGCGCAAGCAAGTTCCATAGGTTGTACAGAACTTGTAGTCAAACAGCGGGCAATAATCCTCCGCTTTGTGAGTAAATGGAATGTTCGAAGTTTGAAATTAGCGATCTCCAGATGGCTACGGATCTGAAATCTGATAGGCGTGTTTTGCTGGATTTTGAGATTGAACAAATTTTAGTTTTAGTTTGGGAGCCTAGAGATGCTCTGTTGTGCAATTTATTATGATAGTTATGGATACAAAATAAAAAGTGCACTTTTTGAGGGTAGTTTCCGACATTAAACACAAGAACCCTAAATATCTAGAAGTTGTATGGCCGTGGGATTGTATTGGGCGTTCCCTTTGCGAGAAAGGGCGTTCCCTAAGAAGAAAAGGGCGTTTCCCAAGAAGTAAAAGGGCGTGGTCCCAAAAAATTTTCCTGCGCCTTCGGAGCAACAAACCGGTCACCACAATTGCTGGATCCGCGCCTGCTTTATCCAAGGTATTACTGATAATGATAGCCTAAAACAATAAGGGACGCTGGGGGATACTTTTAAGGAAGCCCATTCCAATATAAACCCGAACACCACCCCTTCCTTCCGCAGCTTTTGCGCGTCGTTTGGTACCACTGTTTGGTACCAGCAGTCTCAGCCTCGTTCTCATGAGCAACATGGCGTCTTTTTTTCCGCTTGTAAACATTGGAAAATTCTACAGCTGTTTATGAGGGGAAAACTTATTCACTGGATCGCATTTACGGCATCAACTTGCGATGGATTTTCTTATTATCATTAATTTTGTAATGTTCAAAATCAACTCTTGAATTACAAAATCTGGTTTGAATCGAAGCATGCCCAATAATTCGCCATATCTCGATGACGGTCGACAACAACAAGAAAATGGCGAGTTGCCAACAGAAAGGCCGAGAGGTTTACGACCAAGATCAAGAGAAGAGTTAGATCGAAACAGAAAAGATTTATTGCTTCATATTTTGAATAGGGCAGGAGAAGATCCAAGTTCAGAAGATGAAGAAAAAGAGATAAATGAAGAGGCTGATGGTAAAATCGCTTCTTTTTTGGGCCTAACTAGCACTTCCTTGTAGTTTTGGCCACAGGCACATGTATGCCCAAAAATATGATGAGATGTCAATATATCGATGGTTCTTAATGCCCATGTCGTTTCAACCAGTGTATACACAATGGAAAATACATCTTAATCTTATTGAGTTCGGAAAAAATCAGGCTTTGCTAATACCGCGTGTCCCAAAAAAGTACTCCTGTTAAAAATCACCAAAATTTGATTATATGGCCGATCTTTAAATTTCTTTCTTTGGCAAGTTGATCAAAGACCACATTATTTCCCCAGGTATAGCTGATCTTGTGATTAGTTTTAAAATTAGCAACTTTAGCTCGTTTTATGGCTGCCTGGTTTTGAAGCATACTGCAAAGAGCACTGATGATAACCAGATTAATTTCTTTGTGTATATTTGGCTTTTAGTTTAACCAGATTAATTTCTTTGTGTATATTTGGCTTTTAGTTTGGTCATAAATGACAGAAAGAAACGTGAACTATCATTATAATCTTGAAGGATAATGAAAACTTTCAAAATAATGGCTCTTTGGCAAGATTTACGATGTTCATTAAAGAGTATAGCGCAGAATAGGGTTTTTCAACCAGTCATTTTATACCCTTTAATAACGAAAAGAAACATGTAAATTATGTAAACAAACATGTTTTCATCTTTAAATATATTTGACTCATTGACAAAAGAGACCAANTTTTATGGCTGCCTGGTTTTGAAGCATACTGCAAAAGAGCACTGATGATAACCAGATTAATTTCTTTGTGTATATTTGGCTTTTAGTTTGGTCATAAATGACAGAAAGAAACGTGAACTATCATTATAAACTTGAAGGATAATGAAAAGTTTCAAAATAATGGCTCTTTGGCAAGATTTACGATGTTCATTAAAGAGTATAGCGCAGAATAAGGTTTTTCAACCAGTCATTTTATACCCTTTAATAACGAAAACAAACATGTAAATTATGTAAACAAACATGTTTTCATCTTTAAATATATTTGACTCATTGACAAAAGAGACCATAAAGAAGAATATTTATGATAGGTTTGATATTTGAGTTTTGATGATTTTTTAAACAGAGTACTTTTTTGGGACACCCGGTACCTTCCCCCTAGTAGGGGGGTACAGGGTGCGGGATTTTAAAAAAAATTGGCAGTCTTTTGGTGAAATCCCTCATGAAAGTGGGTATGTATGTATGTATGGTTTTGCCATCAAATTAATTACAATTTAAATTTAAGAAAAAAGAAAATGATCTATAGTTATAAGTATACAAAATTTACACGCAAAAGCTCAAAATGTGGTCCAAAAACACCCCAGATTAAAAATGGCAGGGGTAGCATTAAAAAGTTCAATGCAATCTTGTTTCCATAATGGTCCCTCTTTGGTATAAAGTTGAATTTTGGCAATTTGAAGAGGATACCTTTCTGAAAATTAAGTGGCCAACCCCCCCATACCACCGCAAGTTTTGTACCTCCTTGTGACAATTCTCTCATAAAATCGATAATAACACAACTCAAAAACGTTGGTTCTTGTTCTATGAATGCTCAAAAGTACCTTGACTAGGCTTTCAAATCTGCTAAAAAATGCTTAGATTTTTTCATTTTATGCTATTAACACCCACTGAGAACCATAGAAAATTATTAATTATGAATCCATATGTTGGAGATCCCTTGGCGTAGGGTACATGAATTTAACTCTGGTTTAACAGTTTGTGACAAAACCTTTACTGATTCATAAACTACTGACTCAAAACCTTGAAGTAAGCCCTTTTGTCAGAGCCCTTCATCTTGTCAACCACATCTGGTAATTGTCATAGTGTTTATTTTAATCAGCTTTTGCTTGGGTATGGGATGAAAGTAACAAGTCACATGATGTAATGGTCTGCAATCAAGGCAAAGAAGCATATTTCCATCCAGATTACAGTTGTGGTACCGCAGCAGTGAGAGGCACACACGCATTAACATATGGATGGGAACATTATTGGGAAGTGAAAATGGCTAGTGCAGTCTATGGCACTGATATGGTATTGTTGTGGCACTGGTGTCATCAATTTCTTATTTTTAATTAAAATTTATTTTTAGCAATCTCTTCAAAATGTGTAGAACGAGAAAAGAATGATAAACAATTTTATAACACGCGGAGGTTTTTTAAAAATGTTATTCTGACTACAGAAGATGTTTCACCATTCACTATTTTAAAATGTTTCTAAATAGAACCTTTGCCTCTTAATTTAACTGTTTGTAGCTAGAATTTATTTTGATTTATTTTAGATGATCGGCGTCGGAACGAGAGATGTTGATTTGAATAGATACAAATCACAATTTTGCAGCATGCTAGGACGTGATTCGGAAAGTTGGGGATTATCATACTTTGGCACTTTCCAAAATGGCGGAAAAACAAAAGAATTCACAGATAAATTTGAACGAGGTACCGTAATTGGAATACATTTGGATATGTGGAAAGGTACACTGTCTTTCTTTCGGGATGGAGATCTCCTCGGCGTAGCTGCGAGTAACTTGCAAGGAAAGATTCTTTACCCTATAATTGCATCGACCGCTGCGAGGACACGCATGAAGCTGGAATGCAGTCATAGTACCGTATTTTCGTTGCAATATTTATGTGTGAAAGAAATAAGCAAACACATCGATCATACTGCTGAAGCTGTGGAGGAGCTGCCACTTTCTAAAGGACTCAAGATGTACTTGCATCGTCATGTAAAATGGTTGTCTCATGTAAATAACGCACCTTTGACACCAGGACCAAAACGAAAGAAACAAAGAAGATCACATTTGAACAAGCATGAGGAAGATATTGAGCTGATTAACGAAGATGATTCTTAAATGATTAATATATGAAATAATAAAGTAAGATTGAATATATTATAGAGTTTTTCTAACTTTTTATTTTACATTTTCGATTTTTAATTACAGCTTTTAGATAAACATGCAAAGATAGGCCAAAGAGAACGGCATAAGCTCGAGGTAAAGTGTGAATTGTCCAATGCTAGGATTATTAATTTCATGAAAATGAATGCTTCCTGAGAATACTGCAGCTAGTTCAAGGATATTTTTAACGCTGAACTGAATTTCAAATTTACACAATTGAGCGTACATGACATGAAGTCCAGAGAGTTGCAGTCATATTAAGATGTCCCCTCCCTCAGAAGCTTTGCTCGACCATTGGCCCACTTCTCTATCCGAACTGGCATATGTCATTCTATTGCATATACAAGCACGAGGTTGTTCATATGAGGTAGGATGTTGTTTACATCTTGCGAGGAAGAAATGTCAAGTCATTGGTTGTTTCAGCGTCATCGCCTTTTATTTGTATCTATTTCCATCTTCTCTTAATAACAATGTACAATATAAACAAAGGTCTACTTTATCCCGATGAAAACAAATTTAGTGATTGCAAATTTCGTTCTTGAAGTATAAGGATTCATTTTGCTGCCTTTTTGGCGAGGAAAGAAAGTAGCTAGCCGTTGATTTTGTAGACATAGTTGTAAATAATTTTTAATCTTTTAACTTTAAGACTTCACGAGAATCTCTAAATAATGCACCATGGCATGAAATAGAATTAAATCTGATAGAACGTCTGCAGTGATAATATTACTTTCATAAGAATCCAACAAGGTTTCAAACAACCACTGCAGTGTTGATAAAACTTTGCTGTCAGTGAGTTGATTCGCTTTTGTTAGCCTACTTTATCAATCAGAGTTTGCCATGTCCAATAGAAAGATTTAAGAAACCATAACGTTTTTTACACTAAATGTAGAATATGAGAAGAAATTGTCAATGAACTAGAGAAGTCTGTATATAAACACTTTATAATTCCGCTGTATGTACTCTATGCTAAATAGTGCTCAATAACAATAGATTAAAAGCAACAGACTAATGCGAATGCAAATTATGTATAAATGAAAAATTGGACATATAGTCTATCAAGAAAGAAACAGTTGAACAAATTAATAATTCGTCTTTTGTATTTATTTAACATTTTGTTTTTGCTAAATGTTATAAAGAATTTAATTATGTTGTTTGTATCTTGCTTATATCTCTCAAACTGACAATTTTGATTTTGTTTTGCTTTGGAGATGTACGTACGTTAGGTTCAATCAAAAACCTCACGCAAAAGAACTCAACGTTTACGTTTATGCATTAACTTGATTTAATCGAGCCAAGAAAGCGTTTTAACTCTTTAAAGTTGCTCTTGATGGTTTTCTTTACTACGAATTTGAAAATTATTCGAAATCATGAGTCAGTTCATTTCTGTGAATGACGATTTGTGCACTAGGCTAGTGTTCAAATCTATATTTCCCAGGCCCAGAAAATGATATCTAAGGGTGTGTTTGATTGGTAGTTCCAAACTTCCAAACCTACCAAATTCTGAAAACAGTAGACTTCGCAGAGACGGAAATATAGTTCCCAATCAAACACAAAAATCTAAACAGCAGGTTTTGGATTCACCATTGCGATTCGCTAATGAAAACAAGGATCTCTCCAAAGTCTGCCAAACCTTCTGCCTTTTGGAGCAGAATGTTCACAAGGCCTTCCAAACCTATCAAACCTACCGTTTTGAGAATTTCGGAGTCAATTCCGAGTCTACCAAATCTACCGTTTTCAAAATTGGTGCCTATCAAACACACCCTAAATTTGCATTCATAGCGGTTTTACGCAATTTGATTGGTCCCTTTGGAGAAAGTGTGTCATTTTTATAAGTATGTCATTTTTTAAGCCAATCAAGATTTTTAAAAGTTGGTTTGCAATCTCAGACCAGCGCAGGGGGTAGCAGTAGATTTATTACAATCGTCGTAGTTTCGCTCCTTGATGGACTGATAATCGCGGATGACCGTCATCCAATTCAATAAACAAAGTGGAAACTGGGACTGAGGTAATCAATCTAGGGTAGCAGTCTCGTTTTCGTTGCTTATTTTTTGATAGGTTTCTTTGAAAAATGGTAATGGCGGATGATAAAACGTGAAGCTGTGGGAAACGCGAAGAGCAAGAAAGGCAAAGACAGGTTACTTTCTAAGTATATTTATAAATTGATATGACTTATTTATAACGAGGTAATATAAAAAAGGAAATTATGATTACATTTTGTAGAATTTAGCGCGAAAAATAGCATCAAAACAAAAGTAAGATTTGTTTTGAAGAAGAGGGCCTAGCCCCCTAGCCTAATAAACTGTGAAATAAACTAAAAATATAATGAGAAAAAACTGTAAAATAGACTTCTTCAACCTCGTAGCATCTACATCTGCATATTTCTATTCCATGAAGGTTTCCATTGATTACTGCTCCTCAGAGTGAATTTTTAAACAAGCTTCTACTGTCATGGGGAAAGGTAGAGATCGAGATAGAGGGCAGAAGAAGAGAAAAGACAAATCAAGTGAAAAGCATGGATTTGAGAGTTTTGAAAGATGTGGAGATTCTTTGCCATCAGTTGGTGCGGAAGGGTACACTCATGAAGGTTATTTGCACAGTTTTCTTATAATAATATCTTTCTTCAATTTTCTGATATCTACTGTACAAATTCAGTATTTGACCCAGTACTGAAAGTTTCTTAAAATCCTCACTATCTGAGTGCTCAAAGTTTCTTAATGGTTTCTTAGGAGTCAAATTCTTAATGTTTACATCTTGTGAACATTAATTCCAAAACAAAAATTTCACGAAGCAATGACACTGTCTGGACCATATTCATATCTTCTGACTGAGTAATATTCATTGCAAAAACAAGTGAACATTAGTGAAAATATGCTATGGATTTCATGAAATACTACAAAAAAATGTCTTGAATACTTTAGTCCCAGCACTGAAGCTTCTTAATTTTTTAGTGATATGAGAGTGGAGTTTCTTGTAAAGGGCTTCTTATGAAAAGTATGTCTATTTTATAATCCATGCGTGTAAATCTAATGGAGGGCAATGATATTTAATTCCTCTTCAATATTTCTGCATGCTTTTTAAATTTTCAGATGCTGCTACACTATCAGGCAATAAATTTGGTTTTCCTCTGGCTATGTGGGTGAGTGTAAAACAGTGACTGCATCAATTATTTAATTTTGTTAATTTATAATAAAGGGCTAAGAATATCAGAGTTGAAGGTGAAGGTGAAGTTGCGGTTTTTAGCTTTAAACGCTGGGATCACAGAAGTAGAGAAGACCTAATCGAGTCCGCGACCCTTTGTCATGACACTCAAGTGGTGTGGCTCGTACTGGGATCGAACCCTGTCCGCCTGATTGTTCTGGCTGCAAATTCAGAGGATTGAACCACTGTGCCACAACACCTTCAAGAGTTTCTCTATGGCACTTTTTTGTGATAATTGATGTACACACATCATCCTTTGTTGTAATCTGTAGTATATACTACTTCCATTCAATTTTATTGTAAAATTCTACTTGTTTGTAGCAAAACATGAAAAACTATAATATATGCTGTTGCATTTAGTAACAGAACTATATGCTAAATATTGTTCTCTGACCCAGGTCACAGCAAATTGTTATATAAGAATGAACAGAAAATTTGCTGTGACTTTTGTCAGATGAGATATTTAGCAAAAGTGGTTCCTTTACTCAGCGTAACTTTCAAGTTCAGTCCGGCCCCGGGAGTCAGGCATGAAAGTTATTTTACATAACTCAATATGTTGCCTTGCAGGACCTTGCTCATTGTGACCCAAAGAAATGCACTGGACAAAAACTGAGTCGATTTGGTTTCTTGAAGATATTACGATTAGGACACAAATTTAATGGCATTGTTTTAAGCCCTCTTGGAAGGCAATATGTGTCACCGGCAGACAAAGAAATTGTGAAGGAGCATGGAGCTGCAGTGATAGATTGTTCATGGGCTAAATTAAATGAAACACCATTTGGTAAAATGAAAGCGAGGCATCCAAGGCTTTTACCCCATTTGGTTGCTGCTAATACGATTAACTATGGAAAACCTTCAAAATTATCTTGTGTGGAAGCATTTGCTGCTCTTTTCTATATTACAGGTGAGGTTTCACTTTTATGTAAGAAAATCTTTACGAAAAATCCTCAGAGACAATCTATAATCTAACTAATAATCGTATGCTCCCTTCAATAAATATGAATTAGATAAATAATTTGTAAAAATATCGAATGCTTGCTGTAACCTTTCGCTTTATGATGAGGCAAAAGTGAGACGTTAGCAAGAATTTATGTATTTTTGAAATTCATTATAATCCAACTATGTGTATTTCCAGAAGCATCACACCAGGAATTCTTATGGTTGGAAAGAAATATCAGAATCCCTTTGGAATTGAAATTGCAGGTTTTGCCTTGAATGGAAAGCGATTTTATCAAATGAAATGTCCCTAAAATTATCCTCATCCTTCCAAAGGAAACATGTTTTGAATTTCAGCATTCCCACATCAGAGTACTTTCCACGAACAGTTGCAAAATAATTGTGCTATATCTGTGAGAAAGCGCTCTGCTCTTCATTTACTCCTTTATTGGAAATAAACCTTTCAGTCTTGTCATGGAAGATTTTGGGGGGAAACACTTGTCGGTTGATTCTTGTAAATGTTGAAAAATGTTTCTGTAGCGACCAAAGCCTCGTACTTTTATCTTGGTGGATGTTCTAGTCAATTCAAGTTGGATTTACAGTTGAATCCTGAAATAACGAGCCACCGATATATATAACGAACTTCACGCTTAAGGAACTAAATGTTTGATCCGTTGAATGGCAATTTTTTGATAAATTCTGTTGGTTTAACGAACTCCCGATAGAACGAATTTTTTTCAGGTTCCCCTCAGAGTTTGTTATACCAGGATTCATCTGTATATTCGTGAATAGCTAAATTCTCTGGCTTGCATATTCCGATTATTAACAAGCCTGCTACATTGGTAATTTTAAGCAAAGGTGAAGAGAAAGTGAATAAGCTTGAGAGGAGTGACATTTGCAGTTCTTGTCACACTACTAATTACCCTCCATTATTATCTCAACGATCAAAACGCCCTTCTATGTATTTCCTTTTAAATCTAGGTTTCCCGGATGTTGCTGAAACACTCTTACAAAAATTCAAATGGGGAGAAGGTTTTTACGAATTAAACCGGTAAGAGAACCGACAAATTTTATTCGTTTAAACCTTACCCTTTTTTATTAAGTTGTAAATTGACTTGTTCTGAAACCTTTCATTTTGTTAATTTAAATATGATTCTTTACCTATTGATAGGAAGAGTGAAAACTATTTTTATTGCACATTTCAATTTTGTTCAGGGAACTCCTCGAAAAATATTCTCAATGCAAGAACGCAAAAGAAATCATAGTTGCAGAAAAATGTTGGTTAGAACAATGCGAAGAAGAAAACAGAAAAATGCGAGAAATCGGTAATTATCTTAACCTTGGTCGATTATTTAAATCGTCATCTCATTATTTAAGTTGGAAACTAGCTACAATCAAACCAAGCCGGGAAATCATCGTCACAATTTGATCAATGAAAGATTTGAGCAATCAACCGAATCACTTTCCTCTGCTTTTAACAATTATGGCAGTCAGGCACTACTGGGTGAGTCAAAAAGTTATCGGACAATGCGCTAGTTCATAGTAAAAAGGCTCATTTTGATCTGCAAATGTTATTTCATCAAAATTGATGATGAAATAACAGAATTGCAAAATTGTAGAACATGGAAGCTGTTTTTCAAACAGCTTGAAAAACGACCAGACATTTGGACAAAATTCTGCACAAATTCTGCACAACTTGATCAACTTTTCTTGCCCTTCTTTGAGCATTATGCAAAANTTGATCAATGAAAGATTTGAGCAATCAACCGAATCACTTTCCTCTGCTTTTAACAATTATGGCAGTCAGGCACTACTGGGTGAGTCAAAAAGTTATCGGACAATGCGCTAGTTCATAGTAAAAAGGCTCATTTTGATCTGCAAATGTTATTTCATCAAAATTGATGATGAAATAACAGAATTGCAAAATTGTAGAACATGGAAGCTGTTTTTCAAACAGCTTGAAAAACGACCAGACATTTGGACAAAATTCTGCACAAATTCTGCACAACTTGATCAACTTTTCTTGCCCTTCTTTGAGCATTATGCAAAAATCCTTCCAGACAATATTGCCCATAACTCTTGCACGATATAACCGATTTCAACGAAATGAATTTCAACATCGAAGTTCACCTTTCTGAGGTAAAACGAAGCATATCACACCGAAATTGGTCGATAATTCATGGTAGTACATTTCGGCAAACGCTGTTATTTTTTAACTCAGTCTGTGCGTTGTGAGTTCTTGCATTGATATTACTTCACAATTTAGTGTCAGATTTATTCGAATTCAACATAGCTTCACGTATTGTCTCTTATTGTTGTAGATATGACGGAAGTGGATATGGACAAGGAATATTTTAATCCTAATAGACAGGCGACATCACAGTCATATCGAAGGTAAGATATTGTTTATCAAAGGAAATTTCAAATAAGAAAATAACACAGAGCATAGAATAGAATTTCACGAAAATTTCACTCAGATTTAGAAATCTACCAGGCTTAAATCAGCCGATTCTTTTCAAAATTTTGGAAGATTTTCTGGTGAAGGCCGCTTCAGAAACTTTCAAAACCTGCTGAAAATGATGATCAAATTTCGTGATTTAAATAGAAAACAAAAAAGATATGATTTTGATTTTTAAATGTTTCGATAATATCTGACTAACTAATATGATAGCAACAAACCAATGAATCAATGTATCATTATTTTAAGGAAGTTTTACAGATTTTGTTTCTTCTCCTTTCAGTGTTTGTTGTTGTCAAATTCCCTAGTTCTTTTGTCTTACTTTTGTTTGTGGTTTTTCCTTGAAGGTATGGAGAACAAGACGACGACGATGATGATGATGATGATGATGATGATGATGATGATGATGATGATGATGATGATGATGATGATGCTGATGCTAGTGACACTAAAGACTCTGATGGTGACAAGGACAATGAAGACAATCATAATATTGACGATAACGGTGATCAAAGGGATGAAAGTGACGGCGAATGTGATGAACACAGCGATCAAGAGAAAGTGATTAGTGATTCTGATC
>REGM01000251.1:103835-133585 GCA_004194415.1 Aurelia aurita | reverse complement strand
CTTCAAAAACAGCACTTTCTTTGTTCTCCAAAAATGTCAAAATCAAGTAAATATTGCAAGAAAATGCAATGGGTTAATGGTGTTGTGTTATCAGTAAACAATACAATTAACCCTTTATAAACTTTAGAAAAAATTCTAGTACAGCTCTAGAACCCTTTCTTGCAGTATTTACTTGATTTTGGCATTTTTGGAGAACAAAGAAAGTGCTGTTTTTGAAGTTTTTACTTTTTCTACTTTCTTGCGCCATAAATCAGCAGCCACTTGTCCGATTGGCTAGAACAAGGTCTCAAACTCTAAGTTGAAGTATATCCAATGCAACTGTATCAACAACAGGACAATAGAAGTTATAGCTCCACTGCAGCAGCCGCACAAATGGGCACAAGTTTCTTGGGACACCCTGCATATTTCCTCCAATCAAAGCTACAATCCTGGCCAAAAAAGTTGGGACATAGGCAAATTTCAGTGTTGTTGTAATGTTTCCTAAAATATCGAGGCGAGAACGTACGTATAGGACCTTCTCCCTCCCCCCTAATTCAATGTTACCAAGGTCAAGTGATTCAAGCAACATTGAAATGGGGGGAGCGGGGGGCATGGAATCAAAGGCCAAAGTAGTGCAATTTTGTGATTTGTCCCAAGTATTTTGACCAAGATTGCAGGGACAAAAAAGAAAGTTTGTGTCAAATATCTATATTAGATTGAACAGCACATTTTTGATTGCTTTTAAGCAATTCAAGGAAAGTGGTTTTGGTGAGGTTGCTAATCTGAGGCGTTCAGACATTGCTTTTCACCGTAGCTACCTAAAAATATTCGGTTCCGCGTGATTTCTGCGTTATTGGCCTGGCCGTATTGGTAGCTAAAACTGGGTCGCTTTCGTGCCCTTACGTCATTCTTAGCAAGTATATCGAGTTAGCTGGGATTAACAATTCTTCCCTAGAATATTTGTTACGAGGTCTTACCTTTTTCGAGGAGCAAAATGTGCATAAATTACGTGTATCCAATGAGCCAATCTCATAGAGCCGAGCAAGGGAAATAGTGTTAGATGCTTTCGATAAAATTGACCTAGACAAAAAGGTATTTTGTCTCTACAGTCTCCGAGTGAGAGGGGCAACGGCTGCCGCGAACACAGGTATAAGGGACAGACTTTTCAAGAGACATGGGAGATGGAAATCAGAAAATGCAAAGGATGGATACGTCAAGGACAAAACAAGCAGTCTTCTCTCTGTTTCTCTTAGTTTGGGAATTTAAACAAAAAACGCATTCCGTTTACCACCTGCAACATCTTTGATGATCTTGGCTGTGTATGACGACCTCGCCAATTCACCTAAAACGGCTCTTTTTTGTCTTAATTCTCCGGAAAATTAAATAGGAAATAATTTATTTTCTTTTCCACCACAAAGTGGTGGATTAGAAAATAAAGATATTTACAAATGTTTTTGTAGGAAATTGTTATTGTACAATACAGTAATAGCCAACTTTTGAGAGAAGTAAAGCACCCAAAACTATGAGAAAATATCAAAGATTAAGTTGAAGCCCCATTGAGATCAAGATTGAGATTGAGATTGAGATTGAGAATGTTTAAATTATATGAATTGGTTGCATAGTTTTTGCAAGATGATTTTTCAAACAGTCGATACATTTTTTTAGTCAACCGGTATAAAATATCTGTCTGATGCACGTCTGTCTAATGTGGGTGCAGCTTTACTCTTGGTTGCTGTTGATAATTTGCTGATGCTACAGTTCCAAAGAACTTACATTATATAACGATGTGATATGAGGTGATTTTAATCTTGGAAGAAATCAATTATTTATTAGCAGTTGAAAAGATTTATTGTTATATAACTTTAGATATCATCAGATATAGCTCTTTATGCTATTTCTTTTTAAAAATTGATGAACAAACATGGTTTCACTTGGTTATATTGAGTGATGTTTTTCTTATCTTCATTAAAATTAATATTTCAGGAATAAAGACCATGGTGATTACACTCTATGGATTTCAAATTTGGAATTACAACCAATAACGTCAAGGTAATGGGACACCTTCTTCTCATTTTGTTACGTTGTTACTAAGAAACATTTATATTAACAACCGAATATTTTGGTGGGACAAAGTTTCAGAAAAATGCTTGTCGGAAATCTTATACTTGTTTTACTGTAGTTATCATGGCTCGGAAATTGATTATGATTCTACTAGCCAATATAAAGACATTTTTAGGCTGGCCAAGCTGCCTTTTGTTCCACTTTTATGATATTCTGAATGTTTGTCTCTAGTTTTGCGTTGCCATTGTCTTATGTATTGTTAGTGGTGCTTTTAAAAATAATTTTCTGCTTCTTTTTGTTTCTTTAGGAATGCAGAGGTACTAACATAGGAATAAGACAATGAGGAATGAAACACAATGGATAAGTCTAGAATTTAGTGTAAATTTGAATCTTTAATTTATTAACAGCAGTGCAAGCCACAGCATACATGACACATTTAGAAAATATTCACGTTGTTCATTTGTATCAAGGGTTAAATATTGTTTGTATGTAAATAGTGAGGCTTTTGGTTCACCTTTCAATTTGGGAATATGGCAAAGTTATTTTGGTCTCAAGACACCATGTTTATATATTTCATTCATAGTCTATTCACTTTGTAGTTGTTATTTTGTTTCGTTGCTTCTTAGTGTTATTTATCAGACTTTGTTGTTATTTAAATTTACTTTTATTTATTCATGCAATCATTATAATATTCATAAAATTTCTCTGTAAGGCACATTTTTACATCAAAGGAACCAAATCCTATGTATCAAATTACTAGCATTCAAAACATAACAGCAAGATAACGATTTATATCTCTATACAGTTTATATCATGTCAAGACAATTATTAATAGCTGTATTCTCGAAGTATTCCTTTAAAAATTCATGTTTGAATTAACTGTTTTTCGATTCGTTGATCAAGTCACTAATGTATTTATTGAGTATAATCAGAGATAAGTTCTCAGTCTCTATTCTGTTTTCTTTAGAATCAAATGATAATAGTTTTATAAAAACTCGAACAAGATAACTTTTCACCAGATATCAAGCCTATAGTGTCACACTTTTGCCCAAAAATATCAGGGGCAATTTCTAGTCAAAAAGCAAGCCTCTAGTCTTAAATTTTTGCTCAATAATATAAACCCATAAGAATGAAGATCTATTTTCCCCACAAACAAGGCATTTTTTGAAGAAATCATGGCTTTCAAAATCAGCTAATTTTACCGAAAAGGCAAAGCCTATAACCTTACTTTTTCGCCGAAAAAGAGGATTTTCAATATCGGCCGATTTTACCGAAAAGCAAAGCCTATAGCCTTACTTTCTGGCCAAAAATAAGGATTTTCAAAATCTGCTAATTTTACCAAAAAAGCAAAGCCTATAGCCTTACTTTTTAGCCGAAAATAAGAATTTTCAAAATCGGCTAATTTTACCGAAAAAGCAAAGCCTATAGCCCTACTTTTTAGCCGAAAACAAGGATTTTCAATATCGGCCGATTTTACCGAAAAAGCAAAGCCTATAGCCTTACTTTTTAGCCGAAAACAAGGATTTTCAATATCGGCCGATTTTACCGAAAAAGCAAAGCCTATAGCCTTACTTTTTAGCCGAAAATAAGGATTTTCAAAATCGGCTAATTTTACCGAAAAAGCAAAGCCTATAGCCTTACTTTTTGGCCAAAAATAGGGATTTTCAAAATCGGCCTATTTTACCGAAAAAGCAAAGCCTATAGCCTTACTTTTTGGCCAAAAATAGGGATTTTCAAAATCGGCCTATTTTACCGAAAAAGCAAAGCCTATAGCCTTACTTTTTGGCCAAAAATAGGGATTTTCAAAATCGGCCTATTTTACCGAAAAAGCAAAGCCTATAGCCTTACTTTTTGGCCAAAAATAGGGATTTTCAAAATCGGCCTATTTTACCGAAAAAGCAAAGCCTATAGCCTTACTTTTTGGCCAAAAATAGGGATTTTCAAAATCGGCCTATTTTACCGAAAAAGCAAAGCCTATAGCCTTACTTTTTGGCCAAAAATAGGGATTTTCAAAATCGGCCTATTTTACCGAAAAAGCAAAGCCTATAGCCTTACTTTTTGGCCAAAAATAGGGATTTTCAAAATCGGCCTATTTTACCGAAAAAGCAAAGCCTATAGCCTTACTTTTTGGCCAAAAATAGGGATTTTCAAAATCGGCCTATTTTACCGAAAAAGCAAAGCCTATAGCCTTACTTTTTGGCCAAAAATAGGGATTTTCAAAATCGGCCTATTTTACCGAAAAAGCAAAGCCTATAGCCTTACTTTTTGGCCAAAAATAGGGATTTTCAAAATCGGCCTATTTTACCGAAAAAGCAAAGCCTATAGCCTTACTTTTTGGCCAAAAATAGGGATTTTCAAAATCGGCCTATTTTACCGAAAAAGCAAAGCCTATAGCCTTACTTTTTGGCCAAAAATAGGGATTTTCAAAATCGGCCTATTTTACCGAAAAAGCAAAGCCTATAGCCTTACTTTTTGGCCAAAAATAGGGATTTTCAAAATCGGCCTATTTTACCGAAAAAGCAAAGCCTATAGCCTTACTTTTTGGCCAAAAATAGGGATTTTCAAAATCGGCCTATTTTACCGAAAAAGCAAAGCCTATAGCCTTACTTTTTGGCCAAAAATAGGGATTTTCAAAATCGGCCTATTTTACCGAAAAAGCAAAGCCTATAGCCTTACTTTTTGGCCAAAAATAGGGATTTTCAAAATCGGCCTATTTTACCGAAAAAGCAAAGCCTATAGCCTTACTTTTTGGCCAAAAATAGGGATTTTCAAAATCGGCCTATTTTACCGAAAAAGCAAAGCCTATAGCCTTACTTTTTGGCCAAAAATAGGGATTTTCAAAATCGGCCTATTTTACCGAAAAAGCAAAGCCTATAGCCTTACTTTTTGGCCAAAAATAGGGATTTTCAAAATCGGCCTATTTTACCGAAAAAGCAAAGCCTATAGCCTTACTTTTTGGCCAAAAATAGGGATTTTCAAAATCGGCCTATTTTACCGAAAAAGCAAAGCCTATAGCCTTACTTTTTGGCCAAAAATAGGGATTTTCAAAATCGGCCTATTTTACCGAAAAAGCAAAGCCTATAGCCTTACTTTTTGGCCAAAAATAGGGATTTTCAAAATCGGCCTATTTTACCGAAAAAGCAAAGCCTATAGCCTTACTTTTTGGCCAAAAATAGGGATTTTCAAAATCGGCCTATTTTACCGAAAAAGCAAAGCCTATAGCCTTACTTTTTGGCCAAAAATAGGGATTTTCAAAATCGGCCTATTTTACCGAAAAAGCAAAGCCTATAGCCTTACTTTTTGGCCAAAAATAGGGATTTTCAAAATCGGCCTATTTTACCGAAAAAGCAAAGCCTATAGCCTTACTTTCTGGCCAAAAATTAGGATTTTCAAAATTAGCTAATTTTACCGAAAAAGCACAGCCTATAGCCTTACTTTTTAGCCGAAAGCAAGGATTTTCAATATCGGCCGATTTTACCGAAAAAGCAAAGCCTATAGCCTTACTTTCAGGCCGAAAATCAGGATTTTCAAAATCGGCTAATTTTACCGAAAAAGCAAAGCCTATATCCTTACTTTTTAGCCGAAAGCAAGGATTTTCAATATCGGCCGATTTTACCGAAAAAGCAAAGGCTATAGCCTTACTTTCAGGCCGAAAATCAGGATTTTCAAAATCGGCTAATTTTACCGAAAAAGCAAAGCCTATAGCCTTACTTTTTAGCCGAAAACCAGGATTTTTAAAATCGGCTAATTTTACCGAAAAGGCAAAGCCTATGGCCTTCCTTTTTGGCCAAAAACTAGGATTTTTCAAAATCGGCTAATTTTACCGAAAAGGCAAAGCCTATGGCCTTACTTTTTGGCCAAAAACTAGCATTTTTCAAAATCGGCTTATTTTAGCGAAAAAGCAAAGCCTTGTGTTTTGCCCAAAAATATGTGGGTTGACGTTTTCTCAAAATGCAAGTCTATTGCAAGTTAGTAATGACAAGTCTTCAAAGATTGCTAGAAAGCGTTAGCTCTTTACTCTAGGAGACATTGTCCCCTCACCCAGTAGATACACAGGAATCCTGGTCGGGGAGATATTTTCAAGAAGGTGACAGTGAAAATCTTAAATAGTACTAACAAGTATTTAAGGATTTCTGTTGTTTTAGCAATAAAAAATCTGCTATGTTACAGTGTCAGGATCAGCACTATTTTGCTGTCTTTTAATGTTTACAAGTGCTAATAACATCACAAGCGGCAAATGCAATAAACTAAATCTAAATAGTTTTCTGGATGAATTATTGTTTGAATCTTGATAAAACTTCCAGGCAAGAAAAGTCAAGTACAAGTTAACAGGTGTCACCTCGAGCATGAACCACCAATTTGTCACATCACACAAGGGAAGCATGAGAGCCAATGGGATTTGTGCTATACTATGGCGTAATGTGACTCGTCTACAAAGGGCTGGGTCGGTGACTGCCATCATTCTGTAACCAGCTGAAAAGAAAATAAGGACACTTAAGATCACGTGGTAGAAAGAGATTGAAATCAAACAGCATGAGTTACTACCACATTATTAAATAAATATAATACAAAGAGGAGGATAACAAGATTTCGCTGTCTGTTGCAGTACAGTATAAAGCGTGTTAGTTTGAAAGGCTAGCCTAGGTTTCAAGTTGTATGAGACTGTCAATATATCAACATAGCGATAATAATCTATATTTTCTGTCTTAAAACTTCTGATATTGTCCGGTATATTCAAAACAATTCATATCAATGATAAAGAAAATTGCTTAATCACGTGACCACAGGTTAATCATCAAATATCTTTGCTTGAAGAATTTTACGAAATTCCATTTCAAATTGACGTATTTGTGATTTCCTAAAAGAAGGCAGACCTGGAACTGGTTGGATTGGCACACCAGGAGAGTAAGTTTGTCCTTGCTGTTAGGGAACAGTATGAATGTTGTTTTGTTTTCATAGCTCCCTGACAATGAGGATGGTGTTTCAATATTTAAAAGCATTCCATACCTCTAGAGTAATCGGGCCTATAGCTCCAACTAAGTGCATTGAAATGTGGAAATTGCCAACAATACAGAATAGCAGCCAAGACCCAAGCACCAACATCTAGATTCCCTGTACATGCTGCCCATCCCATCAATGGAGGAATTCCTCCAACTACCGAACCAATCCAAGTATTAGCTATTGACACTCTTTTAGAAGGGGTGTAAATCCCAGCATATAAGGCTATATTCAGAGCACCTGAAATACAAGTAGTATCAAAGGTTAACGATTGCAACAGAAAGAAATTAAATACAAATATATCAGAGAGCCAAAATATCGAATGTATTATGTTCCAATTAATTATCTCATTTATAAAAGCATTTTAGTCCCTACAAAGATTCGTACTTCTCCTAACTAAATTTCGAAACTCTGAGAAATTGACTGTCAAAATAAGTGACAAACATAAATAAGATATACGTTGGACATCAATCAATCATTTTACACCAATTAAAACAAAAGAATTAAGTATAGTGCTAGACTGTGGATATCAATTAAAATCATCAAGAAAGGAAACTGNCTCGTCTACAAAGGGCTGGGTCGGTGACTGCCATCATTCTGTAACCAGCTGAAAAGAAAATAAGGACACTTAAGATCACGTGGTAGAAAGAGATTGAAATCAAACAGCATGAGTTACTACCACATTATTAAATAAATATAATACAAAGAGGAGGATAACAAGATTTCGCTGTCTGTTGCAGTACAGTATAAAGCGTGTTAGTTTGAAAGGCTAGCCTAGGTTTCAAGTTGTATGAGACTGTCAATATATCAACATAGCGATAATAATCTATATTTTCTGTCTTAAAACTTCTGATATTGTCCGGTATATTCAAAACAATTCATATCAATGATAAAGAAAATTGCTTAATCACGTGACCACAGGTTAATCATCAAATATCTTTGCTTGAAGAAGTTTACGAAATTCCATTTCAAATTGACGTATTTGTGATTTCCTAAAAGAAGGCAGACCTGGAACTGGTTGGATTGGCACACCAGGAGAGTAAGTTTGTCCTTGCTGTTAGGGAACAGTATGAATGTTGTTTTGTTTTCATAGCTCCCTGACAATGAGGATGGTGTTTCAATGTTTAAAAGCATTCCATACCTCTAGAGTAATCGGGCCTATAGCTCCAACTAAGTGCATTGAAATGTGGAAATTGCCAACAATACAGAATAGCAGCCAAGACCCAAGCACCAACATCTAGATTCCCTGTACATGCTGCCCATCCCATCAATGGAGGAATTCCTCCAACTACCGAACCAATCCAAGTATTAGCTATTGACACTCTTTTAGAAGGGGTGTAAATCCCAGCATATAAGGCTATATTCAGAGCACCTGAAAGAAAAGTAGTATCAAAGGTTAAACAGAAAGATTGCATTGAAAGATTGCAACAGAAAGAAATTAAATACAAATATATCAGAGAGCCAAAATATCGAATGTATTATGTTCCAATTAATTATCTTATTTATAAAAGCATTTTAGTCCCTACAAAGATTCGTACTTCTCCTAACTAAATTTCGAAACTATGAGAAATTGACTGTCAAAATAAGTGACAAACATAAATAAGATATACGTTGGACATTATTATCAATCATTTTACACCAATTAAAACAAAAGAATTAAGTATAGTGCTAGACTGTGGATATCAATTAAAATCATCAAGAAAGGAAACTGTAAAAGGGATACCAAATCAGCCTCATGCTGCCAAAAACTTGTTCTTCTTCACCAAAAATATCTTGAAAGCAAATACTATCTACAAAATAATTACCAACCTAAAACAGCAGTTAGTGAATTCGTACAAAGTCCAAGAATTGCAATACCAGTTAAACCAGCTACGCTTGCAAATAAGAATGCTTCTTGTGGCCTAAAAGGAATTAAGAACATTAAATTTAAATCTTGAAGAGTTTCTTTCAAAAATAAAAAACCATCAATAGTAACTAGGAACTGAGAGAGCATAGACCCTTTTTGAAGAAATCTTTAATTTACAAAAATTTTGTAGCTGCTTTTTGTGTGATATTTTCAAATAAAAATCAAAAAGGTTTAATTCAGAGCAACTAGTTGAGCATTTGTTGTTTTTAGATAACTTGTTGTTTTTAGATAACTTGTTGTTTTTAGATAACTTGTTGTTTTTAGATAGTTATGAGCTACAAATTAGTGACAATGCTGAAACACAAAAACAAAACAAAATAAAGAAGATTTAATAAATGATACGTACTGCAGTAAACCTTGAACTAAGACACGATTTCTTGTTCTGGACATTTGAGAGTCAAATGGAACTTCGATAAACTAGGGAGAGAGAAGATATCGACATTCACTTTAACAAATCTTTTCCATGTTGCCCTCGTTCTCAAATATATGCTTTAAGAACTTTCAGATAAATCAAAGAATTGTTTGCAATATACAAAGTTTAAATTTCAAAGAGACATTTTCAAAGACATTTTCAAACATTTTCAAAGTGACATTGTTTTTGGTTATCATCATACTAAAAGTTTTTCGTTATCTACATGTCTGGCTACTGCGAACTATTTAGAAAGCTCTTTAAAAATTGCCACTATCTGACAGATTGATGTACTAACAATGAAAAAGAAAGTGTGAACAATTCTTTGAGCAGTATATACATAACATAGAAATCATATTGAGCAACATAAATATTTACTCAATGGTTTTGGCAACAACCAGTGTAGTGCCTGGCAATACCGTATGGCAAACAGTTTACATTATGACACTCGATGTTTAAGGAATAAGGCAAACAAACCTGATTGAACGAATTAGCAGCACCAGAACACAAAGATGTCCCTATTGTCAGGCAAGTGAATGAATAAACACTGAAAGGGTCTGGTGCTAGAGCATATCCTGCCATTGCGGACAGAACTACCAGGCCTACAAAATATAAAATATGGAAAGCTATGTTCTAAGACAGTCAAAACAAAGGAAATAAAGATTAAAGGATCTATCTTGCATTTAGAAGTTAATACTTTATTTATACACTATCTAACAAGTCAGCACCCTGGAATTTTGGATTATTTCACTGACCCTGTAAAGAGATTACCTTATTTCTTGATTTTACAGGATTTTCAATTCAGTTTATTAAAGTCTCAAATTGAGTAATAAAAAAATGCCACAATGAACACAAGGAAGAAGATGCCTATGTGAAAAAAATGTAATAAAAACTTATCAAGATCTTTTGTTGTGTCATTATTTTGTTTCTTCTCCTTGCATTATTTTGCTTCTTCTCAAATCCCAACAAATGTCCATGCTTTAAAATGAGCCATTCATAAGAAGTTTGTGCAAGAAAGTACAAGGGACAGCAAATCATCGACATTTATTTGGATTTGACAAGCAGCAAAACAAGCCAAGAAGGGGGTGTCCTTTTCTTGTTATGACCACACTTCTTAAGCATTTACCGGTGAAGAACATATTCATACACAGACCAGAAAATATAACAAATTTTCTTTTATTAAGATTTTTGCTTATTTGAAGAAATTCTACTAACTTAGTGACAGCCATGAGAAATCTACTGCAAAATAGTTAAGATACCTGATAATTTAGCTTTAGACAGTCTGAGGTAATATCCAATTTTGGTTTTCACATCAGCATTTGCAACCACCCATTTGCCTTCTTCCTTATCTAATGTTGCTGTTGTTTTGTCATCTGCAAAACCCCTTCTCATCTAAAAAAGAAACAGGCTTGTTTCCATTAATTTGGTGACAAAAATTTATTGAACTCAAAAAGCATTCCTCATGTCTTTGAATTAGTAAATCTGATATTGAAAAGATTTCAGGGCAATTTTTCCTCAAATCACGGTAAAACTAGAGATGGTTGGAAGGAATATTTTACCATGATCCTTTTTGTCACATAGAATTTAACATGGATTTGATTGGTAGATTTGACAGTGAATGCAAAAGATTTTGGTAACAAAATCCTTGATGTTGTCTTTGGCATAATAAGCAAAAATTTTTTTTTTTTTTTTGAAGGCAAAGTATACATAGTACCCAGGGTGTGTGAAGTTTTTTAAACATAAAGAACCACTGAAATTACATTATGTTGGCTGTTGATACAGTGGATTTTTCTTTAATCTTTGGAGAACTAGGCCAGCTTTAACAAAAAATAATAGTTGTTTGACAATGATCAACTCATTTAGATGTGCCCTTTAGAAAGAACAACTTTGTAAGAAAACTATAATCTAGACAATAAATATATCTTTTAACTAACATACCAATGAATATTTGAATTTTTTGGGAAAATCCAAATGTTGAGTTTTGTTCCATGGATAGTTGATCAAAGATGATCCAGTGTGTCTGATTTTCATGAAATTTGGTCTCAATGCCAAGTCTGGAAAAAAGCAATCATTTTCAAAGCAAAAGACAAACAATTTACAACTTGATTAAGTTATCCTTAAATTTCCTATTTTTATCTTTAGATTTTTAACTATTGTTTTCTTAGCTTATGTCTTAGAATGTCAAAACTTTTCTGTCATAAGAATTATGTCCTGAAATTCTTTAATCACTCGCTCACTGAAACACAACACTTCAATTAATTATGCATTTACAGTACTGGGCTTCTTTGGTTGGACATAGCCACCATATAGGCATTCACTGCTAGTAGAGTGCTGTTATGTTATATTTATATACTTTATGCACTTTCCACATCGTAAGATGGCCACTGTGTTAAATGGTAGGCTAAGCTTAGCATCATGAAGTACACCTGTTCCTCGCTTTTATTGCAATTGCATAACTTTTCACGTTACGTTGTTCCCTTTTTTAGGCTTTTTATACCCAAACAAAAATGGCTGCCACACAGCACAGTTCATTTCATTAATACCTGTTGGACAGCGGCATCTTATTATCAGGTTAATCATCGCCAATCACGTTTGTGTCTTTACATTCTGAATCGATTTTTCCTCCGTTGTTTTAGTTTCTTCAATTCAAGCTTCCAATAATGATTTGAAACAGATTTTCTGATCAGTTTTCATGGCCTTCTCACCTTGATGTCTGTCCCATGTTTAGGCACCATATTAGATTGACCTCTTATCCATGTCTAGCCCCCTTTCAAGTTTTAGAATTTGCTTCCAAATAATTATGCGCATAGGGTGTCCATAGTTTTCATAAATCTACACAAGGAAGTGAAACCACGGAAATGAGGACATGAGCATAGGCATCAAATAGTGATTGACGAACAAATTGACATGTGACCATGAAATGAACCAATCACAATGTGCAAAATAACAACAAATCCGAATTTACGCTTCTTTCGCCTATCAACATCCTTCGCAATACCATTTCCTGCTGTACGGAGATTTAGCTCAACAATGCATCCCAAGATTTGGAAAAACTACGAATTGCGGTTTACCTGTTGGGTAGCAAATAAAATAAAACATAGAGCAATATAAAATAAAACAACAAACATAAGAGAACATAAAGGAATAGGTGTATTCAGTTCTCTCTTGTGACTATGGTTCGAGGAAGCGTGGTAAAATTCAGTAGTTTTAGCAATCAACTTCTCTCATATCTATGTATACAAAAACTAAAGAAAAATCTAGAAACAAATCTCAAAATAGCTTTTCTGAGTCAGTTCTTGTTCTATCCATAACTTTTTCGCTTTTTCCTAATTCCAACGCAATCCAAGAAAGATTCGTGAGCAAGATTGTAAATTTTCTAGAAAGTTCCATTGGTAATAACACGGAATTTCTAGAACATTCCACGAGGTCCAAGAAATTCTAGAAAGGTCTTTAGTCGCTATGTCAACAAAATAGTATGTTCCAGAATATTCCGACGTTTTGTAGAGGTTTTCGGTTTCTTCTAGAAGATTCTTTCAAAAAATGTGGAATTTTCGTGTCACTCGTGACATCTTTTTAATCAAATATTAAGTGCCTCAAAGAAAACAGACTTTGAACTTGGAGGAATTATCACCCATACAAGAAGGGGAATTTTGTGTGGCTGATTTTGTAATTTTGATAAATTTATCAATTACGTTTTGTACATTGATACTTTGAACTCCAAAACGATTACTGGACATTTAAAAAGAGGGGAATCTGAAAAGATTTACTGTTTCCCTTTGGTACACATATGGCACATAGTGGCACATATTGTCCACTATAGATTGCAGGATTTCAAACATCCAGTCAGCGACATAGTACCAACAAAAATTAATTGTTCTAGCAGGGTAAATCCGCGGTTCATCCGCGAGTAAATCTGCAGAATTCAATCAAACATTGATGCTCATATTTTTACTTGTTTCGATTTGATTAATTTAACTAGGATTTTATGATTTCCCTGCAACCTGTGCCAGACCAAAACAGCAGCATATTTCAACACGTTGGTACGCTCTCATCCAAGCATGTCTTTATGTCTTTGTGGCTATATCCACTCTTTCGCTTAAAACGCTGTTCTATAAGATGACATCTAGGCAAGGCGGATAGTGGAAATAATCGGTTCCCCTTTCAAAGGTGATTGGTTTTACGCCGCTTTCAACTTAAATGGAACAGTCCTCGAATGGCCAAACAATTTGATCTGTAACAAGCTTATGAGGAGAGAATAAACCTGGATAATGATTTCTTATTTATTAAAAGCTTTTTATTATTCCCCTCCTCGCCTCATATTTATATTGTTATGACTTACAGAGACAATTGCGCAGTTGTCTTTCCGTAGGCACACCTGCCACTCGTGTTCGGTGTTTAATAACAAAGTTTCGATCTTTCATGGGCCTTTCAAGTATCTCTTTGCACACAAATCCACTTGTGCCCAATGACACACATTACATCATATGACCGAAGAGATCATTGACCTGGACATTTTTCAGCGAACTAAAATCATTTCTGTTCCGAGAGACAGAACTAAAGTTCCCTCTGCTGTAAGGGGGAGTCCCCTTACTTGACAAGCTGCGACCACGCTATAAAAAGAGAGACTTTATTACCTGGGTTGTGATAAAGACGCTGGCGAAGTTTCAGAGGTGGGAAAACGAAGACAGAGTTACATTGGAACAGTGGCAAGTTGCAAAGGTACATTTTTATTTAATATTCAATTTTCTTTTTTGAGATTATATTGATTTGATGAAAGTTTGTAGGAAATAAAATCTGATATATGTTACCAGTCGTCGCTTTCCGTTAATTTACAATCTTTATTCAAGTCTAAGATTTCTACCTCAGATTTCTCTCAGGTTGCATTTCAAATCCTTTTCAAATCTACCTTCACGATATCTAGGATAACAAATCATACGCAATAACTTAGTCTAATTCTTGTTTATTCAGAAGAACTGCTGCAGGCTAATTTCGAGACAGTCACGTGCAAATAAAAGGAAGCGAAAAGGCTTTTATTAAAGAGCGCGTTGATGCTTAAATGAAATAAACAAATATTCCTGCGAGAAAAGAAAACTTGGACAGCTGAATGGGAAAAAGATCAATTCAAAAACAAGGTTATTTACGAAAAGAATCAGAAAAGTATTGTCATCCACTTTACAAGTACCCGTTTAAACCTGAATATTGTCGTCAATGAAATCNCAAATCCTTTTCAAATCTACCTTCAAGATATCTAGGATAACAAATCATACGCAATAACTTAGTCTAATTCTTGTTTATTCAGAAGAACTGCTGCAGGCTAATTTCGAGACAGTCACGTGCAAATAAAGGAAGCGAAAAGGCTTTTATTAAAGAGCGCGTTGATGCTTAAATGAAATAAACAAATATTCCTGCGAGAAAAGAAAACTTAGACAGCTGAATGGAAAAAAGATCAATTCAAAAACAAGGTTATTTACGAAAAGAATCAGAAAAGTATTGTCATCCCCTTTACAAGTACCCGTTTAAACCTGAATATTGTCGTCAATGAAATCAATCATGTCTTTGGTGTTCATATTATGTTGCCTCGTTTTCGCACTCGCTTGTTGTTTGTCATCATTTTGCTATCGAAAGAGTCTTAGGTGCTTCTCTTTTGACGCTTATTCTGTTGTCTTCTTGCAGGTTAAAACAAAGAAGCGAATATATCTCTTTTGAAGACAAACAATTCACTCTCTTGAGAAGAATTGATTGACGCTGGCAAGTAGAGCACCAGAATGGCGGATAAAGGTGATTGTGATAAACCTTTTTGATCATTTCCTAGTTACTTATACCAGTATAATTTAACATGAGCTATTTCAAAACGCACGTTCTCTGCTATTCAAGTTAAGTTTGACATTCACTATCTTATCTATAGCTCAGATTGGTGGACACTGATATTCTACTCAAAACTAACAGTTGGTAGAAGCATTTCTAACAACGAATGACTTGCATCAAAACTTCCTATGTCCTTATACCAGTACAATTTAATAGATATTAGTTTTCGCTTGCACAATTAACATTTTTGTGTGACTACATGAGATAGAACATATTTTAAAGAATAGAGCCACCCCGTACATTATTCTTGCAGCCTTAAATAGACTTTCTCGATAATGTGCTATTTTCTCGTCCAAATTGGTAGTTTCACACCAGCTATCTTATCTTTAGTGCAGAATAAATTATGTTCTTTAAATTCGTATACACAAACAAGATGAGGCATGGGAAGCCTATTGTCGTTTCTCCGAAAGAATGAATATGGTGACGTTTTAATACATGGTGCATACATTTCGACGAACATTTTGTCGTTTGACACGGAGNTAAATAGACTTTCTCGATAATGTGCTATTTTCTCGTCCAAATTGGTAGTTTCACACCAGCTATCTTATCTTTAGTGCAGAATAAATTATGTTCTTTAAATTCGTATACACAAACAAGATGAGGCATGGGAAGCCTATTGTCGTTTCTCCGAAAGAATGAATATGGTGACGTTTTAATACATGGTGCATACATTTCGACGAACATTTTGTCGTTTGACACGGAGATAAATCACGACTACGGAGGCGTATTCTAGTTGTATAGTTGTAGATGTTTGCGCGAGAGCTTCCATTCGACGAGACACGGAAAGCAGGATCTACAGTAGGTGGAAAACGTCGCGCAAAGTTGTTTAACAAATTGATGTTGCTTTTGGACCAACCAACCTGATCATTAACTCTCGTCACATTTTGCATCAAGTGACAGTCAATAGATAGTAGATTCGAGTAGAACGAGCCTCGCTTAGATCCCTAGAGATACATTTTGATAATCCATCTTGAGGTCGACTATGTCTGGTTAATTTTGGCTTCGTTTCTCTTGGAAATAAAACTCCTGTGGTTTTTCCTTCAAATTGTGCAAAGGGAAATTCCAAATTCACTCATACTTCCAATCCAATATGCTGATCATCTATTTCTAAGAACTTCTAGAATTAGATACTGTTTCCTACCGCATGAATGACAACCACTTTCACTTAAGAACGAAATAAATAAAAGGTTCAACTTTCATTCTGATAATCTTTAGGCCACGAATTCGAGATCATCGTGTCAACAAGTGGAAGATTTGCTGCAGGGACGGACGCTCGAGTTTTCATCAAAATAACTGGAACAGAAGGAGCGAGTGATGAATTTGAATTGAAAGATTTAACGAAAGGAAAAAAGATTTTCGAAGCAGGAAGGTAAGTCCACAATTTCTAAGTTCCAAGAATCATTCAAATCTAAGTAAGTTATCATTCATTAGAATAACGAACATTCTGGCTTGGTATCTAATATTTTTGTTAACTAAGTCTATCAGAATAGTTACCATAATCAATGTTCTGTTTTTTATGCAGAGAGATTACGAAATATTGCGTAATCTTAGTTTGTTTTTCACTTCTCCTGTTTCTACTCGTACTGATCTGTCTATTTATAGGGTTCCTTGTCCAATACTTGCACTGATACCAAACTAAAATCTGATTTCTCAAATAGCAACGACAAATTCGTGATCAAAGTCGACAAAAACATTGGTGTCATCATCAAGATCAGTATTCGTCATGATGATTCAGGGGCATTTTCTGGATGGCATCTTAATATGGTAAGATTTATTTTGATAAAGATATATATTTTCTCCTTCTCTCATTTACTCCTTTGCTCGTTTCTTCATTTCTTTACCATTCCTTTCTGAAAGAATGTTAGCATTAAGTATTACTTTAAATTTGATGTGCGGTGCAGAAAAGCTGCGTGCAAGTTCATCGAATGTACCTTTTGTTTGAAGTTCCGGTGACCAAGATTGATATTTTAATTTACATCTTAAGCAACAAATGATAATACATGGCGTTTCCTTTCTATATGCATATATTTGTTTGCTTTCTTTAAGTGAACATTGTCTTTCCTAACAATTCTATATTTTCAGATGTGTAAGTAAATTAAAACACAATGCTTCAGCTTTCCGAAGCTTCAATGTAATTTGAAGGAAATTAATTAAGATGTAGCGAAATTAGTGATGTCAAGTCTGTTGATATTCGGAAACAGTTTTTGGAGAGACAAGTCACTAATGCTACCTTTGTGTCAAAATTCTAATTTTCAACACCGAATCAATCCTAAATGACTACATCTTGATCCAATCACTTAATCAGGTTAAAATCAATGATCACAAATCAGGAAGAGAATACAAATTCCCATGTCTCAGATGGCTGGCAAAAGATGAAGGAGACAAGAAAATTTCAGTTGAATTGGAAAATACAGGTGGGTTCGCATAGAAAGTAATTCCTAATTATGCTGTCAAGGCAACAATGCAATCATCTTTGGCACTCGATCAAGCAAAATTAAACATCAAAAGTTTGCAGTGTTTTATGTTTCTAAAAATGACTAGAAGATCGGTTAAAGGGGTAAGGTTTTACAGCTAAAGTCAACATGAAACTACATACATTTAAACTACAATCAACTATCTTGAACACTTTTTAGCTGAAAGTTGCAAAAGAACGGAATATTAAATGCTTTCTTCCTGGAAAACTTCTGCCGAGATAAAACTAGCACATGCAATAATCAAATGTCCATTTCCAGAATGTCTATTTTCTCACCTATTTTCACGCAGATGACTCTGTTCATTAAATTAACGTACATTTTTTTGCTTTCATGAGTGATAATTCGATGTGAAATTCAGAGAAATAAAGTTAACATTTTTCGTGATTATTCTGTAGCTCTTGCAGTTGTAAAAACAGACCAGCTCAATGCGAAGAATCGACCATTGCACAATACAACCAAATTCACTTCCATGCAATTCATGATTCGCAGAGGCCAGCCATTTTACGTGAACATGCATTTGGCTAGGCCTTATAATCCTGAAGAAGATGATTTTCACATCACCTTAACAACAGGAAACAAACCAAGGGAATTTGACAAATCATTTGTGCACATTCGCAAAGTTGAGGACTTTGATGCTTTGAATCAGGAATGGGGTTACAAAATAATCGATGTGAAGGGTGATGTTTTGCATTTGGAAATTAATTGCCCTGCTGATGCTTTGGTTGCAAAATACGAAATGGTGTTTGAAGANATTAGTTGGCTATCTTGTAAAATATTAAATTGGACACAGCAAACTAATTCAACTCAAGCATAATGTTTTGAGCACCATATTAGAAAAGCTGTTGCTAGAATTTCAAGAAGACAACAGAAGGCAGCAACATGAAAAACACAACATTGAGAATACCCTCTCTAGATGATATTCCATTGTCTCAAGATCGTCCAAATGTGGGATTGCCTGAAAGGAAATAAAAAGTACACGATAACTGAAAACAAAACAAATTTTTATATTCAAAATTTATACGAGAAAGAGTTGTAATGCTTAGATTTGAGACTCATAGAAAAGCTTTCAAAATCTTTCTCTTTAAATTATTCAAAAGATTGCAGTTTGACTGGATAAATCAATCTCAGTGGCAAAATTGTACACATATTGAAAAACAAGAGACAACATGATTACCTGATTTTTGTGTCCTAATTTCTGACTTGACAAATATTCATTGATTTCCTCCAAAATCTGGTTGACAATCGCTGGTTCTCTTTTCAGTATGTATGCCAGGTATGATGGAACATAACAATATGCATGGTGAAATATGTGTCCAAGTCCATTTTTGAATCTAAACAAATCATTTTCAACAAAGTTACAATGCTTGAAATTGGCAGCAAAAGCAAGGAACAAATTGGTTGGTACTATCATATGTTCTTAAAAGCAAAGACAGTAAAAATAATTTCACAAATACCAGGTGACCCAAAGAAAACTTAACGAGTTAGATCACGCCTAGCTTCTTGAAAGCAAATGTTATGAACACAAACACGTATCAGCATGTAGCTATCTTTTGAAATGCTGCTTCGTCAGTTTAAGCTATAACTACTCTCCGAAAAACCAGTTTCAAAAATGTGGTAATTCGTTCATTTCTCGCACTCTCCCGTCCTTTCCTAGTTCATGTTTTTGAAGATGTGAAAAAAGCAGAATTCCAAATTTGTTTTGGAGCACGATGTTTGAATAAGGAGCAGAGATCAGTCATTTTGCAAACAATAGATATCTCCAGACGACTTCAAATCCATCTTCACGTTAAGTTTTCATAAAATGTTGACTGGAAAAGTGGGGCGTTTGGCAAATTTTATTGATGCAATTTACTTTGCAAATTTGTTTCTTTAAAACTTCATTGCATAGGAGGAAGGTTAATTTAGATATGAAAATTTATTTGATTGAAATCGGTCTTTCCATTCCATAATTACGAGTGATTTTAGTAATATCGTGTTTTGCAAGATTCCAAAAATAGGCCTTCAATTAGATTCATATTCACGTACGTGTGAACTTCTAAACCATGACAAACATACTGTTTATCTGCCAACAAATTTAAACAAGGCATGCATTGTGTTAGAGCATTAAAGGAACAAATATGGTAATTTATTTTGTATCCGTAGGGGACTATTCATTTAATTGTCAATCCTAGAAAGCAGAAAGTTTTTATAAAAACTAAACATTTTCACCAAAATAGCTATGTCACAAAATCACAAATAAATATGGAAAGAAATGACCGATTTTAACGAACTAAATTTCTATAACTAATTTAATCTTTCCTCCACAAGATAAAATTTCAACAAACCCGATCTGACTTGTTCTTCCCTAAAATACGGCTTGTCAAACGCCAAATTTTACAGAATCACAAAAAGAAATAAGCATATTGCATGCATAATCATTTGGTTTGCAATGTATCAACTTTGTGACAAAATTAAAATTCAGAACAATGAAACAATTTTACTGTAAGAAAGACTCTTTTTTTTTCTTTTCTATATTGCTACCTAGCATCCGAAGGTAGTTTTTAGGACACTGAGAAGCTAAGCTTTTCTACTGGGCAGAGGTCTTCAGGTACAGTATCATCTTTTACATCTTATATTATGTTACAATGCATGAACCCTAAACAGTCCAGCAAAGGAAGTGGATTCATCAGTGACTAACTGATCAATTAGTGACTAACGGATGGATTAGCGGGTTGTTGATCGACTAGTGAACTTACTAATAGATTCCTAATAGATTCCGTAGTCAATAACAGATCAACTAGCAAAACTTGATAGATTAGCGTACCTGTTTGCAAAATGTGCACCAAAGTCTGTTGTTTTCAAAACAATAACCTATTTTTGTTCTATTCTTATCCCTGAAATTGCGCACTGAAGTTTTCGATTTGCAATGTTTCCAACCAAGTACGTGTACAGCAAAAACATTACAAAACCACAGCTTGAAAATATGTGCATCAAATTCAGCACATCAAAAAATGTAATCTCATCTGGTGGTTATTACAGAGAGTTGGCGACTCTCTTCACCCTACGTAGCAGGTTTGACAGGGCGGGGACTCGAACCACCAACCCTCAGGTTGGTAGTCAAGCGCGCTACCGTTCGTTGAGCCATCCCCGCAAAGACTCTTTGGATGATTATTGCAACAAGATGTACCCCCTCAAAAATTGCAAAAAGCATCATCAACAATTCTGCAGGTAAGACTCACTTGTTTGTTCTGGCAAAAATTGATTTCTGCACTTCAGCCGATGCGATTGTTTTCTGCTCTCCAAGAATTAAATTGAGAGCTTGATGGACTGAAGGTTTGCCAGTTGGAAAAATATAAATTTCTGATGGATTTGAAGGTAAAGGAATGATATGTATCTGGCCATTGTGAATGAATACCTGAGGAGAAAGGTTGAGAAAACTGTAAAAAAATCAGATGACAAAGTGGTTGAATTAAATTTTAATTAACATATTTTTCATTGAGTATATTCTTATCTAGCTTCTCAGGGGAAAATGTAAAGAAATACTGTATGAGGATTCCAAATTCATTTTTCAACACTATATACCATACATTCAACATCATAAAATCCTCCAATTTTCACCACATAGATATCGAAAATATCCATGGCTAGTAATTGAATCTTAAAGCAACCTTTGACCATGTTTACACTTTACCGGTACAGTTTTGATCCGCTACAAAATTGCTACTATTCAAGAGCATTTACATTGCTCCAGAACAAGATTTTTCTATAGATAGAAGGGACAAAAGTGTTATGGATTTGCAGGAACAGTGTAAATGGGAGGCTGATCCGTTACACTTTTGTTACGGATCCAAAGCTGTACCGGTACAGTGTAAATGGGGTGTTAGTTTCCAAGGATAACACGGGCCTGACTATAGAACATAAAGCCATTCCAATCTGAGAAAGTCTCAGTGTTACTTGATAAATGAAAATTCTCACAATGAATTAGTCACGAAATATGAACATTTTTACTGATCTAGATTTATCATTTGAATAGCCAAATTGTTTAAATTACCCTGTTTTCTGCTATGTCTGGTTTTAGCCATTGTGGCAAATCATCACATGCTTCAATGAGTAAAAACTGACCATCCTCATCTTCAACGCTAAAAAATAAAAAGCAAAATGCAACATGAATGACAACAGTAGCATAGCTCAACGCTGTTTACTTCAAGATTTTGTCAAAATTCATTTTGCTACCTTTGTTGTTTAAACAAATATATCTCATTGATTTCTCACTCACCAAATCACAATATTTTCATCTGCGAGTGACAACTGAATCAAACTATAAACAATAAACCATTCATCTTCAATGTTTTCACCACAATTTATATCTCCATCCAGATGCGCAAAATCTTCTAAAAGGAAAGGAATATGGAATCTATTATTTGATTGATACAATAAATTCTAGAACACTAAATCATGGGCTCCTCCACATTCACAAATACCTCCAACAATTATAGATAGACTGAGGAAAATCTAAAAAAAATGTGTTTTATTGAGTGTTTTTACAGCTAGTGTAAAATGCAGGCCATATTTTTGTAGGACATATTTTTCAGGTCATCGTGGCAGGTCACCAATAGGGCTAAGGACTCATAGGCTGAACAAAGGAACTATTTTGTGTACATCGCACTAACGTGTGGAAATGTATTTGTCGGCACAGGACAAAGGGTTGTTAAAGGATTGTTATATTTTCCCCAAAGGCAGTATAATTGCTACACCTGTCGCTTCAAGATCAATAAACTGGTTTTGTCTATTATGGGATTCATTCAGTGTCCTGTTGTCCTAATGCATGTTGTCCTGAAGACTATTCTATGTCTAAAAACGTGTTTTGATTCAAAGTTGTTAATTAGAAGGGGGTCTGATCTTCTGATCACCTCTTGACCTCCTTTTGAAAACTTTAAGGAAAAACTATAAAAATCTGTTTGAAATACTATACTATCAATAGGGATTTAGAATCAAGATTAACACTAACAGCCCCTTAAAAAACCACATCACTGAGGTTCCTTTGTGCCGTACAATTCATTGCACTTTGACACGTTAGTACAATGCCAATGGCAGCTCTCAAACCTTGCACAAAAAAGAATTTCTTTGTTCCGCCTATGAGCTCTTGGCCCTAACAGTGACCTGCCGCGGTTATCTGCAAAAATATGCCTTCTTTTTACACTAGCCGGTGTTTTTACCAACAAATCCCCTGTTACTGTTTCAATTTCAGACTCCTCCTCACCACATTTCATTTCAATTTGTCACGAAGAAAGCATCTTTTTTACATACATACATCGCCTTCATTATGGTAAAGCAGGGCAATTTGGTGGCAGCACAAGGCTGATGTGGTCCTAAAATAATTGTTGATACAAAATATACTTAGAAAACATATTTGTTTCGATAAAAAGTTGTTGTTGCGAAGGCCTAACCTGCTGGTGGTCCTGGATTTGGCACCACTTCTTCGTGAATTGTGAAAGAATCTTTTTGCCATATATAGCCATGAGTAGTTTCATTTGCTTTTCTCATCAGTTCAATGTATTTTCTTCTTTTAAAGTCGTCTTTGTCATCATCTTCATCCACAAATTTTGCAAATATCGTGAATTTGACATTCGTTTCTGCCGCCATTTTCTTCTTCCTCAATCCCATTTCGCAGTCTCGTTTCCATACGGCTGCTTCGCAGTTTTGCCAAAGTTTCGCCTCGCAGTTGCTGCAAAACATCGACATTTGGAAGATAGGAGTAGACCGCGCAGTGACCGCAATAACATTGAAGAATACGAATGAGTAAGAGTGCCCCTCCCGCCCCCTATTAAGTTCCTGTCCTTCTCATACCTGATAATCTGGCAAACGTTTAATTTTATAGATGAATCTCTTAGTTCAAAACCATAGAAATGTTCAAAACCTTTAAGCATTAGTGAAATCTTGCTTGTTCAACGCATGGAAAAATCTAAATGCTATCCAATTACTATCTGGATCCTTTTTGATTACAAAGTACTTTGTAATCTAAGGAGTGAGGTCGATGTCAGTCCGTCCGTCCGTCCGTCCGTCCGTCCGTCCGTCAGTCCCACGCATTAGTGTGATTGATCAGCATGTTATCGCAGATAATTAGCACAAAGACAAGAAAAAGTGCGTTTGGCACGCAATTATCCAATGATTATCCCCCCTGCGCATAGAAAACCAAGGAAAACTTGACATCGGCCTTTTTCATGCTTTATGGCGAGCGATCGAAAAACAGGATCATTAATGGTCATTCAGACCAAATTTGTATTAATGTCCCGCAGATATTGAGGAATTTGTATCTGTGCCAGAAATTTTTTTATTTTGATTGTTTTATGCTGGAATTATATGAAACAAGGGGGTTGCTTCAGATTCGATCCTCTGCGTCCATATCTTCTCGAATGTTCTCGACATGTGGAAAACAACTTGCGTGAATTGTGCCAAAAAGCACTTCAAAAATATCTTTAAAACCAACTAATCACTAATTGCTTCAGTACTTGAGTTAATATGCAAATTAGTGCTTCGAGCTTTTTCTGCTTGGCGATAAGCCAGAGTGCGTGGAGCAAACGCGAAAACGTGCCCTCAATCGCTACGTCATCGTATCTCACTTGAATTCGAGGCTAATTCGAAACAGATGCTTTGCCAGATTGGATTGCTCACAAAAATCTCTTAGAACATCAGTAAACTTAAGTGAAAACCCCCTGAAAAGCCTTGTCAATGATGCAAATCGGGTGCATATTGCAAAATAGATTTAGTTTAGAAGAAACTCTTTGAAATCCCACAAATCCAGGACAATCCCACAAGAAATCCAGAAATCCCTACCAAATTTCGAGGCATTTCAGAAATCCGCGAAATCTCGTACGCTTTTTTGGCTCGTGATACACGCCTCGGTAGATACAGTCCTCTGTCAGCTAACTACATCATGAAGAATAATTTGAGGTTATGACGGTGTCGATATTCAGATCAAATTGTCGATATTCAGATCAGATCTGATCTTAATCAGACATTCTCATGCTCGCTTCATTCGTCAGGGACCAAGGCAGGGAAATACGCGCATGAGGTACAAATCGCGAGATAAGTTAAAACGCACTTTGTAATCTTCCAAAAGGATCTTATGTTCTTGAGTAGAAGCTTGAGATGAATTCACAAGAAAGCAGCCTATTTGCTTTGTTTTTATATATACATGTTTATTATCAGATATCAGCCACAGCTAACACAAAAAAATAATATCACAACTTTGATCAACTGAAGAATCACAAGAAAATGCAACCCCCACGCCCCATAACGTATTTTTAACTAAATCACATAACGCTTATGAGCTAACTCAAATACAACACAATTCTATCGCTACCACTTTGTACTGGTCTCATTTTTTTGTTTCATTTGAGAAATTGTCCTGCAATCTTAATCAGACAGTTGTTATAAATCCTCTTGCACTAACTAAAGCGCAGAAATTGCTTTTACGGAACAAGGATATAAACAAACTGCCATTCAAATGATTGGAAAATTTAGCTAAATTCATCATCATATCATGAGACATACAGCCTCGAGTTATAGGATTGTGTTTTTATTATTTAGCTATCAGAACTATAAATACTTCTTAAAGTTTCGAACATATATTTCATATCTTTTACAGACTACATAAAAAATGAAAGAACGTTTTTGAAAATGATAATACATCTTTTACTACAAAAGCAACGCATCATATAACGCACTTCGGTTAGTACAAAGGCACCAAGTTTAGATTACAATTTCTCGCTGATATCCTGGATTTTTTGCATTGGGTAAGGTAATCCGAGGTAATCTTCATATTGTGATGACATAGGGAAATGCAAGTTTTTCCGTTTGAATATACATTAAAAACACCTTAAAATGCACATGAGCCTTTTAACACAACAAATCGTGAATTCATTTTGAGGGAAAATTCTAGCATTGCTTGTGTTATAGCAAGGCATGCAATTTGTATTTCATCTAATCGAGGAAATACTTTTAATTTCATAGTAAAGAAACGAGGAGCACGCACAGTTAGGAAAAGTTCATGTCACTGAAAGTTGGAGGAAGCAATTCCTCTGATTTAAACAGAAAGAAATAATTCTCGTGCATTGCAAACACTTAATAAATGTGCCTTGATCCCTTAAACTTACCTTAAAAGATAAATACTTCTCGACACGCGTTCCCCATTAAAAGTGCTCATTGCACCATGCACCCGACTATATAGTCTTACAGTAAAACTGAAATGTCGTCAAGGGTAATAATCGTCACTAGAAGTAATTGTCGAACTTTTAACAGTTTCTCCGTCCTTTCTGGTCAGTGTCAGCAACCTTTCCATCAAAAATCGCTTGTCTCGTCCTTCCTAAAAACGAAAACAAATCTTTCCTTTGAATAATGTTAATGATTCTCCTTAGAAAAAAGAATGTTCTATCACAGAGACAGACAGAAACAGAAAACGTATAAAAACGTACCCAAGTTTTGAAATAAAATTTGTTCCAAAAAAGAATACAGTAAAACCTCGCAAACAAGAACATAGGAAAATAAGAACCTACAGACTGATTTTTTTGAAAAGATACCGAAAGATAAGAACCAAAAACAGTCTGATTTCTTTCCATGTTCTTATCAGATGATACACTTATACTTCATTGCCTGAAAAATACCAAATTTTGTAAATCTGAAACTTGGCTATTTTTTAAACATCTGCTGATCACATTAGTTAAAAAAACTCACAGCCTTTTTCAAGTCCAAACACCTTAAACAGTTTTAAAGGGTAAGCAAATTGTTTGGCAAATTCGTATGATATAATCTCATTTTGTTTACAACACAACAGATTACAATTTCCTGCAACATTTAGAATGCAATCACTCCTCCCAAGTCTATTAAATGCATACTGCATATAGCTTTTGTGCTCCTCATAGTCATAAGGGTCCTTGGGGTAAGACCCTTACCCTGAAGATGCCAAGAGCACTACGTTCATAAGAACATAGTCAGTCGGTTTTTTAGAAAAGTATGTTTTTGTTTGCGGGGTTTTACTGTATATGGATTTTACCAAAATACACATACGCCACCTTAGTGGTACATATTTCTAACAGCCTCTCGTTGTAAAACAAAACCATCTACCCCTTTGTTCAAAAAGGCCTTACTGGCTTTATAAAAAGCTCATCTAACCAAAAACCCTATAGTTTCCTTGGGCATACCCTATTGAGCACCCCTATTTTGTAGAGCACCTACGAGGAAGAAGTAAAAGTGTATTTACCATAATCAGTTGGTCTTTTAGCATCTCAATCATATGTTCATGAGCTGACGTCATCGACCGAAAGTAATAAAGTATCAAGCTAGAAAAGATGCACATTTTTATATGTTAAATTCTTGATGGTGCAAAACTAACCAGTATTGCCAGGTCACACAAATTCTCAAATTTGTCTAGCTTTACAGCTTACGGAAAACTTACAGCGTTCAGCTTACAGTTTCACAATTTGTCTACGTAAACCAAATACAATAAAAAAATAAATAACTTAAGACAGCTGAACGATGAAACTTCCATCCTTTTTCAAACTACACAGTATCAAGCTTTTCAAAAACTTTTAAATATCTCTTTACAGATGAATATTGAGATAAAAAACTTACCAAACGATGATAATAAGTGGTACAAGAAAGGCTGGAGTTTCTAGGAATTTGATAATATCAGCAAGAACTTTAGGCCAATTCTTGATAGTTTTTGAAATAATCCCAAACATTCTTGCTGATTCGCTGCAGGCAGTGTTACTGAAAAAAACAAATGTATTTGTATTAGATACCAAATTATTTGACTTAATTAAGGCATTTTAAAGAGCCAATAACCGCACGAAAGACTACACACATAAAAGGTTATTTTCTGATAAAATCAAAAGGGGTAGATCAATGATCATTTCAAATCACGAAATGTCAAATCATTTCTGGGCTAAAATAATTCAAAACAAAAAATCTAAGCAAACGAGAACCACTCATCTTTTTTTATTGTATCAATACAGCTGAACACAATGCAACATATCATTTTATATAAAATTGTTCTAATTCCATGATCAAAGTCACTGAGAGCAGAAGGCTCCAAAGTACTACCAGAGTTCTTTGCATATGTCATTTTTTGCATTATTGGTTTAGCTGCACTACTTAAATTAGTCCTTTTTAGATTTTCTCTGTAATATTGTTGGCATCACATATAATAGTATACCTAGTAACTTTAACTCAGAATATACATAAAATTGAATTGAAGTTGAAGTCATAGAAGATAATATGACAAGATACAAGGCTGAAAAGTTTAAAACGAACTTACCCATATGGCCCACACGTAGATGTAGTGACACTGTCAATTAAATTGAAAACTGAATTATTTAGATTACAAAAATTACTCTTAGAATATTACGAAATTTATCATCGAAATATATCATTTAACAAACTAACCATTTCTGTCGTATTCCAGACATATAAAGAAGATAGACAAAGTGATAGGATTTTCTCCATTAAAAAAATTATGTCTGATGATATCCAGTTAATCTCAAATTGCAAATAGAAATCTCATAGAATCTCAGATAGAGTGAAAAGAAATGCGAGACAAGACATCAAAAATAAGTAGATTATTAAATGGTACATCATTTACTGGAAATGTTTCAAGCTTGCAGACTTTTCAAATTTTGAGAATACTCTCAACGTGATGTAAAATGGATTGCGATCAGAGCGCCTCATGAACATTTCCTTTTTCTTTTATTTGATTTAAAAAATTAAAACATTTCTCCAAAAGCAAGCAGACTTAAGAATAAAAGACATATTTTGGCGACGAGGTTGATGTTGATGAGAAGGGCTGATGGTTTGCTCTGATATTTGAATCAGCCGAACTTAAATTACTAACAATTGTTGACACACAAGAGCCCTAGAACAAGATAATATTTTTTTATTTTTTATTTATTTATCAATTAAAAACAAATATCATAATTTAAAACTACAAAACACAATTAAATTATACTGTGATATTCATGGCGAGGAAGGACACGAGGTCACCGAGTCCTCACCATGAATGTCACTTACATTCCAACAATAGGTTATGCCAAAAATCAAAATATCTACACACACAAAAGAAATAAGATAATATCGAGGCTATGTGAAAATGACGTACTTGGTAATGGCCCAACCGACAGCAACAACGCATAACAAAAATGTCAGCAACAACAACAACGTGAAGAAATAATTTGATCTCGCTCCTTGAAATGGTTTTGTGGCCGGTTTGCAGTTTACCATCAAACTAACCTATAATGAGATAAACATGAAATTTGCAATGCGCTAAAAATATATAGCAAAAAATGATACTTAATAGAAAAGAATTTATTAAAATACGAAAATACGAACAAACTGAATCAAAGGTCATGATAAAAGCATGATCACAACACAATGACATATGAAGACATTAAAAATAATGATGATACCTTTTTTACATAAAATATGAAAAACAGCTTCAAAATTCCGATGAGTGGAATCATTGGTGCAAAAAATGTCCCAATCCTGAAAAAAATAAAACGGCTCATAAGTGAAGCAGGAAGACAACTAACAGCAAGATCTTACAATTTTGTGTAAAGATATTTGGTAGGCGAAAATGAACTTCACTTTTTGACAGCCATCCACAACAAAACTGCGTGCTTAAGTGTTCAAATCATTTACAAAATTGTTCCTCCGCAAATTCAAGGCAGAGTAAGTAATTCAGCTATGTTTTGGAAAGCCAACGAAATAATAATAATATAATAATAATAATTAATTTCTTTACAGTTGGTGAAAGGAATAGTTTTAAGCAAAACTAATAAATACCAACTCTTTACAATAAAAAGTGAAGATCTATAATATAAACATAAATATATACATGAAAGGTGAAATTTCCTTGCAGATGGCTCTCAAAAATATGAACATCATTTTGGGCGCACCCAGTAGGCTTATGAACATCTTTTGGGCGCACCCAGTAGGCTTATGAACATCTTTTGGGCGCACCCAGTAGGCTTATGAACATCTTTTGGGCGCACCCAGTAGGCTTATGAACATCATTTTGGCGCACCCA
>REGM01000251.1:66864-97822 GCA_004194415.1 Aurelia aurita | reverse complement strand
GACGCAACCTGGTATTTATCGATATGCCCAAAAACAGTTGAAGATGACCTGTTCACTATCATGTAGATTTGGAATTTTTGATGTCCAGCATTGATGGGGAAGTATCACTACATTTCGAAAGTTTCCGTATCATTAGAAATTAGAAAGCAATGCCTGAGCTAAGAAAAGCGTCACTTTACCATTTTAATCGTTGAAAGATCGATAAAATTGCCACTCATTTACAGTTTTAGGCAAGGACCATGGAAGCAAGTTTTCGGGAATTCTTCGTTCGAATAATGCAATCTGGTTAAAATAATGCATTGCAAACTATGACTAATTTCTCATAATTAAGTTAAACCCTCGGAGATTTTTTCAAAGAGGATACATTTTTCTGACTCACCCGGGTAGATTACTTACTTGTGAACCATTATGATAAGACTGACGATGAAATAAGCTCCTCCAACCAAAATATATGCAAGTGGCATATCATACTTGATGTTATCTGTACTGATTAAAGTGTCAGGATCGTAGTTGCTATAAAACAGGAGTGTCGTGTTGATCCATCCCTAAGAAATAAACATCAACAGTATAATGTGCAACAAGTTCTTTTTATTTTTCAATTGCTAAAATTCACGAATCAAAGGAATCAAAGGAATCAAAGGAGTCAAAGGAATCAAACAGGTAAATTAAACTGCCTATGCAACATATTCTTTGCTAAATTTTACAAATATTTCGAAAATAAATGCAAGCTAAAATAAAATGGAAGGAACTCATTCTTGTGATTACATTTCAATCATCATGAACAAAAAATATTTTTAAAAGTGGGTGGAAGGTTTGAATGTCTCAAACAGGGGGCAAGTTCTAAAACTCGTATTATGTGTTTCAATTGCGATATTATTTGAAATACAAATAAGTTAATGGTTTTGCGGGACGTTTCACTGTCCAATGGATATATCCTGCATCTCAAAAATGTTTTTGACATTGTTTGTGTTCTGAAGCAACCCAGCAGTTTTTATGCAAACGAATCTTAACACAATCCTAGATTGTCAATAATCATAGGCTCCAAGACTGCTACATGTTTTTAAGTTATTGTTATGAATTCTGAACTGATCAGACCTGATTTCGTGGATAAAGATGAAATCTCAATGCAAGATTACCTGGCCAGTGATGAAATCAACAATGTGATCTGGAATTGACTTTTCACCTCTATCAATCATACCAGATGGCTGAGTACAGGTTGATCCAGTCAACTTTGCAAAAGAACTATTGCCTGAACTGTTTGTTGCTGGAGTGGTTGACAGGATTACAAGGGCGGCAGTTGATGTGTTTACAGGGGCTGTTGTTGTGTTTACAGGGGCTGTTGTTGTGTTTACAGGGGCAACAGGGGCTGCTGTTGAGCTGACAGTTGTCATGTTCGCCTTCTTGAACACATCATAACTTTTTGCAATCTGAGGCACAGTCAAGNTGTCAATAATCATAGGCTCCAAGACTGCTACATGTTTTTAAGTTATTGTTATGAATTCTGAACTGATCAGACCTGATTTCGTGGATAAAGATGAAATCTCAATGCAAGATTACCTGGCCAGTGATGAAATCAACAATGTGATCTGGAATTGACTTTTCACCTCTATCAATCATACCAGATGGCTGAGTACAGGTTGATCCAGTCAACTTTGCAAAAGAACTATTGCCTGAACTGTTTGTTGCTGGAGTGGTTGACAGGATTACAAGGGCGGCAGTTGATGTGTTTACAGGGGCTGTTGTTGTGTTTACAGGGGCAACAGGGGCTGCTGTTGAGCTGACAGTTGTCATGTTCGCCTTCTTGAACACATCATAACTTTTTGCAATCTGAGGCACAGTCAAGAAACTGAAGACAATCACAAAAATGATGATGTTCAGCATAAAGAGTGACTTGAGGAAAAGGAAATACGATAGAACACCATTGCCAAATTCACCTGAAAATAAAAGCATTTGTCGGCAAAATGTTTCTAAAATGGGCAATCAAATCCTTCCGATAACAAAGACTTCTGGAAAATTTCAATAAGTGGATGGGAACTAACTTAGTTGATAATCATAGAAAAACTACAGCACCGTATAGGTAGGAGACTGATTGTGCAATATTTTCAAAAATATTAGATTGTAAAATGTACATACTGGTCTCCTTGACAGCATTTTTTTATAATTTAATGTCGCCAAGTTTGAATGGTGTTTGATTCCAGCAAGGATTAAATGGAGCACAATTTGCGATCTGTCCCTTCAAATATTTCACCAATGAGAGCAGGTTCCTGGCTTCCAACATTTTAATGTTTTAATTTCATATATTTGTTGTCTAGTCAATAAACTCTGCATTGTGAAGAATGCCAACATTTGCTAACTTTACTAACCTTACATTTTATCAGAAATATATTCTGATACCTACCCAGCTAATATTATGTTCATAAACAACAAAAAACAGTCCCCACTTTCCTGATTTTTAGCCTTTACTAGGCTTTATATTTGCTGCTTGAGGCTGCAACAGCAAAAGCCCTGGCAGCAACTTGACATTAGGAAATGTTCTTCTAACAATTTACTATATATGATTAATAAAATAATCACCTTCTACTTCTTTCAGTGGACTTCGCCATAACTGAAGGCTGTGAAAGAAGTCACGAGTTCTCATCTTGAATTGTGCCCATGACTAAGAAAAGCATGTCACATTTTACAGCAATAAATCAAACATAAAATATATCAAATTTATAAGGATACCCTTTGAAATATGCTGAAATTTGTACTTTTTTGTAAATTTGTAAAATCTGTACATAGCTTTGCAACCATTTCATACAATAAGTCTTGTTCATGTTAAACTGGTCACAGAACAAAAATGACAACAATACAAGAACACTGTTAGATATGAAAGTATCGATGTCAGATTAAAGAGACTTCTTGGGGGTGTTCTCCCAAGACATTGGGAAGAACAATGACCTTTTGTTTGAGAACAATAGATGTAAATAATTCATTTGATTGCTTCAACTCTACAATATAAACCAAAAGTGTCCCACATTGCCTAGCAAAATGGTTATATCCAAGCAGATGATTTTCAATTTCAAACACCTTTTGTTGTTTTAGCACACCGCTTCTAGCACAAATCAATAGATGATAACATGTTCTTTTTCCTGCAGTATTTGTTTTGCAATCCTAATTCATCAGGCAATAAATACTCTTGCTCCAATAATTTGAAGATCAACTTGTATTGTCAAAGGTTCTTTACTAACAAAGAATGTAGAATTGAGAGGACTTAAACTTTTTCCCTACCATTCCCAATTTTAACTTCATGGCTTTCCAGCATGAGAGTTTCTGCTTCTTTGCTTGAGTATTCCTTTCATGAGTCCTCCTGAAGAAAAACATATCAACATTTTTATCATCAGGAAACAAGTTTATATTTACTAGTCTTCTACAACATTTTACACAAAGCTAAGACTATCTTTTTACAATTTAGCGAGGGGAAAAAGTCCAAAATTTGAAAGGGTGCACCATACTACCTATGTAGTTATTCGCTAAATCAATTTACTAGATTCTTTGTAATCGCATTTAGCCCAAACTTTTAACTACATATATAGCCCTATCTGTCTGAAGCAGATTTTAAAACTGGGTTAGTGTCATGATTAGGGTTGCACTTCTTGCCAGACAGGGGGCACCAAACAGATCCGTTCTCAAGGAGGAGCAACTGCCCCTAAATCCGCCACTGCTATGTAATAACTTAAAATTTCTGCGTTTTTGACTAAATTTCTATTTTGTAGAGCGTGGGTTTATGAGCATGGGTTTTAGGTGTTGTCTTATGTCTCACAAGACAGTTGTCCTGTTGGGTGGTAGACTGCTCCTGAAACCTATGCTCATTCTTTGCTTTGTGATGTACACAGAACTTTTTTATAAGAAACTAAGAATTTGAACCAGTACTGACAATTTCTTAAAATTATCAGATTTTCAGAGTTTCTTACGAGTTTCTTACGACTTCCATATCAATCTTCATGTTTACTTCATATGCCCTTGTGAACATTTCAAAACAAAGTTTTTTTAAGCATNTGCCAGACAGGGGGCACCAAACAGATCCGTTCTCAAGGAGGAGCAACTGCCCCTAAATCCGCCACTGCTATGTAATAACTTAAAATTTCTGCGTTTTTGGCTAAATTTCTATTTTGTAGAGCGTGGGTTTATGAGCATGGGTTTTAGGTGTTGTCTTATGTCTCACAAGACAGTTGTCCTGTTGGGTGGTAGACTGCTCCTGAAACCTATGCTCATTCTTTGCTTTGTGATGTACACAGAATTTTTTTATAAGAAACTAAGAATTTGAACCAGTACTGACAATTTCTTAAAATTATCAGATTTTCAGAGTTTCTTACGAGTTTCTTACGACTTCCATATCAATCTTTGTGTTTACTTCATATGCCCTTGTGAACATTTCAAAGCATTTCCAAACTTTAGACCTTACTCAAGTGCAGTGGCGGACACTTTGCCAAATATTGGGGGGGGGGGCAAGCTATTGTGTCAGTTAAAAAACATTGTTTATTTCCATTGTCTTCAAACAAAAGGTCTTTGTGTTACCTAACATTGGGGGGGGACCGCACCCGCCCCCCCTAGTGTCCACCACTGCTCAAGTACCTTGTACATTGATTGCTTTATTTACTTTAGGAATATTATTAATGTATTTGTATTCTTTGATGTATTAAGGTATATCTGTTAATGAAAACTGAAACTGAAGAATCTTGAAAAAATTGTTTTCAAGAAAAAACCTACTTGACAGTTTTTCTCTTTGCCATTGGAACAGCCATTGATTTAATTTTGACAACATTACGTGACTGTGCCAAAGGGTCATTGCTACTATCTTCAAGGTCAATCATCTCCATTTCCCCATCTGAATTGTTGTCATGATCTGGCCATTTTCTTCTTGTGCCGTAACGACTTTTGGCTCTGCCATGACCAGCAGCTGATCTATTATTTGCAGTTCTGCTTGGCATTCTTCCAAACATTTCATCATGTGTATCGGAGCTATAAGAGCTAGTGTCATCATCTTCAAATAAAATAAAATTTGAAATGGTAAATTACAAATCTCAATAATTGTGGTTGATAATTGTTCTAGTCTGAGCCCAAACCCTCTGAATGTGTCAAAGCCTAGGGCCAATAATTTTAATAAAATGATCTAAGTCGAATGAAACACAATATGAACTGAGATTCTGAAGCATGGTTATATTGTCATATTCTTGTTTTGAAATTTCTAACGAAGTTGCGCTTTCCTCCTGATATATCTAAATTACAAATGATGCAAATTCCAGAAGTTCATTTCCAACTCAAAAAGAGGTTCATCAAAATCATCTGCTTCTTGGTACTTTTCGTATGTACAGGGGCAGTGGAAGGTTGTTGGGTTTGTTTGGGGCATACTCCAAGAAAACAACAGAGGACAACCCTTGAGGTTTTACCATTATTCATGAAATTACTAGGGTGGACAGGTCCACTGACTGCCCCCTTCCACCACCCTTAGTAAAGTAAAAGCATGTGGATAAATATGAAAAGAATAGAAAAAGCGTTTGTCTCTTTTGTTTCATTCTTAAATCATTTACAGCAATAGCTTCCATATAATCGTAAATATTGCACTTATAAAACTCGTTAATTTTGGTCCTGAGTTTTGGTTGTAAACGAGCCAAACAAGGAAGACTAAAGCGTAGTTGTAACCTGTTGCCTAACTTAGAGCTCAACGTCCAGGGTAGGGAGTATCATAATATTATGAACCTGAAAAATATTGCTAAACCCTGCCTGATGAGCAAGAAGTCCTCTCAGCAAAAATGTGCAACGAACAACTTAAAAGTTTATTTTCTTCGTCAGTTTTAAATTTGGCTAAATCTGAAATGAAAACTATTACAAAGGATATGAATAATCATGGGCCAATGCAAACCTCCGAAATCTCGCAGTTCTACATCCGTACGTTCTGAAGCAGGACTGATCTTCCCTTGACGCGACTTTTGACGCGACATCACTTTTACTCTCTGTTATGATGGCCTAAATTTGGCAACTTCTTGCTTTGCTCTTGAATGCAAGGCCAATGATAAGCTGTATGACCTCCAAAATAGAATGAAACATTAAGTAAATAGTTGCTGCATAATAAATGATACAGCAAATGAGCTAATGATAAATTGAAGCGATTCAAATAAAGACTTTTCCACCCGCACTGCAACACACACTGCTCACGTCACTTAGCCTCTTGTTCTCAATGTTTCTTCAGTTGTGGGTTATTGCTATGCATCCCACAATGCATTGCCCATCTATTGATCAAATTACATTTCGACTGAAACAAGGAAGTAAATTGTCTGATTCCTCTTTGGTCTTTTGTGACGAAATATAAAAAGACAATGTTGCATGATCTTTTCTGCTATTCCCTAATTATCACACGCGGTTTACAAGAAACCTGTTCATAGCAAAGATTACCCGCCTTGATAAAAGATAAAACCACACAGTTTGTAAGAAACTGGTTCATTAAAAAATTTCAAAATTGCGAAATTCGTTGGTGCTTTCACAATTTTGAACTCATATTTTCCTAGAAGATCAAAAGTACAGGAACCAGGCGGTTTTCTCCTTCAACGATCAAAGAGACGAATATTAAAAGATCAAAGAGACGATTTTAATAAAAGAATATTAATATTAATCACCTGAGAAATCAAAGAAAAGATGCAAGCTTTAAAAGAAGATAAAAGCCTGGACGGGTGAAAAATGTAATTGTAAAATCTGTAAGTAGCCTGTTCATAAGTTATGTAGCTTGTAAATACTGTATAATTTTCTATATCTTTGTGTATTGTATTGTATTGTAAATAGTTGGTAATAATTAGCCAAATATTGCATCATTAGTTCTACAAAATTTTTACCGCGGTGTACGTTGCATCATTAGTTTTACAAAAGGACTTAATGAGCGGAAGTTAATCGTTTTTGCATTTTTCGATTCTTTCTCTTTTAGCTCTACCCTTCATTATTTTCGCAAATAAGGACGGCCACAATGTGCTCAGCAATATTGCGATGTTTGATTTGAAATCCGCGAGGATGAGATCTTCTACTCCGCATTCCACTGCATTTATGATCTCCATGGCAACATAACCAGGTTCCATGCCACGTGCTGTATTCGGGTCGAGTGCTGGAACGTAAAAAGAAAATCAGAATTTATCTATCACAAGGTACTGAATTAACATAACTGTAATACATTGTCTCTGTATGTTCATTGGCATTGTATCTTCCAACATAGATACTACTTCATGACACTTTGCGATTCAATTTGTATCAATGCTCTATACAGCGATTACATTATACGCTTTCTGTATGTATACATTCGTATCTCATGGCAACATTACTGTAAAGCAAAACATGCGAAGTAAGGTTGTAAAGCAGTAAAAGAAATTAAACGAAAACAACAANCAGGTTCCATGCCACGTGCTGTATTCGGGTCGAGTGCTGGAACGTAAAAAGAAAATCAGAATTTATCTATCACAAGGTACTGAATTAACATAACTGTAATACATTGTCTCTGTATGTTCATTGGCATTGTATCTTCCAACATAGATACTACTTCATGACACTTTGCGATTCAATTTGTATCAATGCTCTATACAGCGATTACATTATACGCTTTCTGTATGTATACATTCGTATCTCATGGCAACATTACTGTAAAGCAAAACATGCGAAGTAAGGTTGTAAAGCAGTAAAAGAGATCATTGTAAAGCAGTAAAAGAGATCAAACGAAAACAACATATTGTTGATCAAAGAACCTTCATTGCTGTGTCTTCTTGTTAACAATGAATAACGGTAAAAACATGACAGTTGTTTCCCTTATGTAACCTTCATAAAATCATATCATTAACAAAGAATTCTTATGTTGGCAATGTAAACTCAGAAAAAGCAAAGAAAAAGCAAGGAAAAAGCAAAGAAAAAGTAAGGGAATGTTTGCATCATCAGCAGAAAAAATAAAAAATGTTTTCACGATTCGAATGCTTAACAACGGAATCGTGCATTTTGGAGATCAGAATCAGGCAGGCTCGGGATCTTCTAATTTTAACAATCGGGAGGTGGGATTTTGTCATTTTCATAGCGGAAATCCAGAGTTGATTCTCCCCTTTGTACCCCTCTTTAAAATAAATGATATATAATTCTGTAAATGTATACAACCTCCATATTGCTGTCCATCACCAGTGCGTGCATTAATGGAAATATTCGTACGAATATAGCCTGGACTGGCAACTGTTACGCTTATTCCATCTTCCGCCACTTCTGCTCTCAGGCAATTAAAGAAAGCATCGCAAGCATGTTTGCTAGCAGTGTATGCTGATCGATTTGGAATTGCGAATTTCCCTTGAACACTGCTCACCGCAACGATATGTCCTTTCTTTCTTTCTGTCATAGATGGCAGAATACCTACAGTACGAATTTGAAAATTTTCATATGATTTCTAACCTACCGGGTTTCCCAATAAAAAGTACTCCTGTTTGAAAACTCACCAAAATTTGATTACATGGCTGATCTTTAAATTTCTTTTTCTGGCAAGTAGATCAAAGACCAAATTTTCTGGACTGCCTGGTTTTGAAGCATACTGCAAAGAGCACTAAAAATTACCTGATTAATATCTTTTTGTATAGTAAGCTAAGTCAGTTGGTCTTAAATGACAGAAAGAAACGCCACCTATTATTGAAGACTTGAGAAAATCTCAAAATAATGGCTCTTAGGCAAGATTTACAATGTGGCGTAACGAGAGTATAGTTCAGAATAAAGGTTTTCAACCTGTCATTTTATACCCTTTAAGTAATCAAAACAGAAATTTTAGCATCATTAAATATATTTGGATCATTGAGAAAATAGATCAAAAAGAAATTTTATGATAGGTTTGATAATCGAGTTTTGGTGATTCATTAAACGGGAGTACTTTTTATTGGGACACTCGGTACATTGCTCCGTTGACCGATCACAAATGAAATGTGAAGGAAAATGTGGAAAAATGGAGATCCTTAGAGAATGACACTTTAAGTAGATCACCTTCTCTCAAGATGATAATAAAAACTGTTGTTGTTGTTAGGCAGAAAAGTTTCAGAACGGATTTTGAGATTTCTGGTTGCTTTTGCAGGTTTGGGCAAACTTTTCGCAAAGGTTGCCATAATTTCTTGATGAAGATTCTGATTTTGATAGGAAAACTGTCTTAAATCTATTTCATCATTTTGGCTTTGTGATGGTGCACATGGGGTTTGGGGGCGAATTCCTCTCACTCAAGTTTGGCATTCTGGTTCATCCAAAGTGTTGAGGAATAGGTTTGGTAGTTGTCTTTTAGAATTTGAGGGCAAATAAGAGAGTTTCTGGGGGTGGAATGGGCGTTTCCTATGGATAAAAAGGGCGTGGTCCTAAAACATTTTTACCACTGTTCTTGCTTCTCGAATAGTCATCTCGGAATGCCACTCAGACCCAGAGCCAAATGTAAGTTTGATTGTGTTATAAATGTTTTTATAACGACCAAATTAATACCTACATTTAGTAAGCAACAATGCTCCAAAGTAATTGACAGTCATAAGCTGTTTATGTACATCCATATTGGTTTCTGCAATACTGCTCCTGTGACTTAGTCCTGCATTGTTGACAAGAACGTCAATATGGCCATATTGTTGCAAGGCTATCTCTGTTGTTCTTGGCAAACTTTCCAAATCGTTCAAATCAAGGTAAATCACCCTTGGCTCGTGTACGCTCTCATTCCTATATTCATTGGTGATTTTATTCTTTAGTTGCTCCAGTTTTTCCACATTTCGTGCACAAAGAATGACCTTTGCACCTTTTTCTGCAAACTTCCAGGCACAGGCTATTGAAGATTGAAATATTAATTAGATGAAGAGCTTGCAGAGATATAAAGGGTGTGGGGCAGGGAATTTGGAGGAATAGGAGAACCCCAGGAGAACAAGCCATGGGGTTAGAGGGGGCAGCAGGACCTTTAACACTAAAAAATTTACAAAATCTGCCATATTTGGGCAAAAGATACCACTTATCTTCACGCAAAATGTTCACAAACAAATGCTCCAGGATAAAGCAGCTTCTCAAGCTTGTCCATCCCATATGCTCCAAGATTGAAAATGTGTTTTGTGCATCAAGGACCTTTGGTGCAAAAATTTTGTTGGAAAGAATAGCAAAAACAATATGATTTTATTGTGTTTAAAAAAAACATGACTTTTGTGCAAGGATGCGAAGAGTTGTTCTTGTTGTTTTCTATTTGTCACACTACACAGATGTGTTGCCTATATTGGATTGTCTGGATTATTCTCCTTTTGTTTTGGGAAAAAATTCTATTTTTATAAGAACAAAGGAGACCTTTGCACAAAAACAATAGATACCTTCACCAAGCCCCGAGGAGGCCCCAGTGATAACGACTACTTGATCTCTGACGTCATAAATCTTCTTTGGTTTGAAGAGCGTTCTTTTTAGGCACCAGATCACCAAAGCAGGAATTACAAAGATAATTAGAAGTAACATTTCGCACCCTGCTTGTGTTCACTCTGTTTGCTGAAAAAGGAAGTCGCCGCGCCGTAACAAGAACTTAATGGAGGCTCAAACCTTAAAAAGAGGCCATATCAAAAGGGAACGTAGAACCACGTGACACTCCAAAACAAACTTCGTCAGAAAACATAAAAAGAGAGACGAGTATTGTTGGAAAGAAGTATCTGCAGAGATGAATCTTTCAAGAATTACGTATGTATGGCATCAAGCTATCAAATCCCCAAATGAATTCAATAGAAGATGCCTGAGTTACCTCAGAAGTAAGTTTGACAAAATTATTATGATGGATGGAACTTCTCGCTGACCATCATTTTCGTATTTAATTATTTAATTTCCCCCTTTCTGTGTAAATCATGATGATAAAAAATAAATCATTAAAATGTAACGAGCCTAATTTTTCTTTATCGTAGCTAAAAAACGGTTCTATGAAAATGTCATGATCAAGGAGACCAAAGGTTTGTTGCACATTCAGGAATTGCCACTTTCGACAAACTCATTATTATTATTAATGATGACGATGATGATTATTATTAGGCTATATGCATATTGTCATTGCATTGTATTTTATGTATCAAGAAGAAGTACATTCAATATTTCAAAGATCACTATGTCTGGAAAATAGATACAATTTGCATATTTGAATCAACACATTCTAGGAAATATGAACTGAGTGTATNATGAAAATGTCATGATCAAGGAGACCAAAGGTTTGTTGCACATTCAGGAATTGCCACTTTCGACAAACTCATTATTATTATTAATGATGACGATGATGATTATTATTAGGCTATATGCATATTGTCATTGCATTGTATTTTATGTATCAAGAAGAAGTACATTCAATATTTCAAAGATCACTATGTCTGGAAAATAGATACAATTTGCATATTTGAATCAACACATTCTAGGAAATATGAACTGAGTGTATCATCTTATCATGGAAATTTGAATAAAAAAGGCATCTTGTTTATCCTCAAGCTATTTTGTAGTATCATGGTTCAGGATTCCCTTTGTTCTTGCATTACTCTCATTTATACACCGAAAGGGAGTTGTGTCTACTGTATGTTCCTTCCAAAGCAAAATTATCCAATTCAGAAAGAATCTTATTCTTTGAGGGCTTTGTTGAACGAAAGAAACAACTTGATTCTACTCCTGTTTGAATGGCCATATTTTTAACTACTGTATATTCTTGTTGAATTTAATGATCAATGTTTTAAACAGGGAGATGCTACATTCAACTGGATAACAAAACTATCAAAACCCCACTGAAAAATGATCTTTATGCCCCCTCAAGCAAAATAGCATCAATTGTTGCAACAGAGTGGAATTGTCAAAATGAACAACTGAGTCCTGATAAAATGCACTTTGTGAGTGAGAATTATACTTTACAAAATTGATTTCTTATAAAACAATAATATATCCAAAGAATTCATCCTATTCGGGATCCTATTCTATCCTTATTGAATTACACATTGTTTATAATTCATTTAACAGTAAGAAATCTAATCTAATCAAACCAGGATTGAACTATAAAAGAAAAAATATGTGAGACAAAAACAGATTGATGCCATATCAGAAAGATTGTCCTGATTCCAATGATATTTGTCTATACCCTACATCATAGTGAAGATCTAATTCTTATCAATTTTGACTTTATTCAATAATATTCATTACATAAATTTTCATTGCATTTACTGATGATTTACTAATACTTGCTGTGTTTAAATTGTAGACTGCTCTATGTAATACGTGTATTGATAATCCAAAGAAAATAACAAAAAATGAAACAATTGAAGAAATGCTGTCATATCTACATTCTGATACATTATGGTGAGAATACCCAAGAATTTCTAAATCTCCAATTTATGATTTAAGATATAGCATTAAGTGTATTAACATAAGAGTGCATCCACTCTCCTTGACAGAGATTCAGACAACATTTATGTTAACAAAGACATCTTCTCAATGGTTAGGGGCTATCATGGCCCCGATACCTTTGAATGAGAAAAAACACTATTTTTACGAATGTATGCTGTTACTCTTATTTCTTATGAATACCTTTTGCATTTGGATGGTGAATGTAAGTTTTTGAATCATTTTCAGTGCAAGGATCCCAGTAGAAGAATCTGAAGTTGTTGCAGAAGCCCAGAATGAAAAATGGGATCCAGTTATTGATTGGTTTAATGCAAGGTGAAATTTTGCAAATTGCTTTATTGTATGTTGTTGTGAGTTATTCTAAAACTTCTTTGAAAACCAAACAAATGTAAACCAAGTTATACAGTAAATTCATTGTATTCATATGTTGTGTTTTCTGCTCTTCTAAATCCTTTAATTTGCTGTGACCACTGGCACAAGTAACTCAACCATAACTAAACACAATGGTATAATAGCTCTTGCCTTCACAAGTTTTCTTATCAGAGCTCTTGCCTTCACAAGTTTTCTTATGTGACATTTTAGGTATGGAGTCTCAGTCATATCAAGCAGTGACATTTTTGGACTAGAACAGTCAGCAGAAACAATTGAAAAGATCAGAAATTATTTAATGGCACTAAACAATTGGCAGCTTGCAGGTATGCTTTTATTTTCATTGTTATATGAGATATTTAAGTAATGCTGAATTTAAATCGAAAAAATGGACCAAGGTTGATGGTTTATTTTCAAATCATTAATAATGAGAAGCCTACCATTTACCTCAGGTGGTCACAAAAAAGCATAATATATGATTCAAATAAGGGCATATTCTTTTCAATTTTGGTAACATTTACTTCATCGTTAGTTTTTTCAGATTATCAAAAAGGTTTAAAAGTTTCTTTCCTTTTTCAGGTTTGCAGTTTTCAATTGAAAGTGTAAAATCATTTATTATTCCAAGTGCTGTACTTGAAAATCATTTATCGATAAATGAAGCATTGTATTTAGCAAGACTTGAAGTTCAGTTGCAAGTAAGAATACATTAAGTTTTTATTCCCTCTAAACGTGTAGTGTATTATGTCTGAAGCATCTTCCAGCTTATTAAAATTTACTTCATATATGTTGAATTATACACTGTAGGTAACAGAAGGAATAGTCAGTAATGATTACATTTGAACGATANCATTTACTTCATCGTTAGTTTTTTTGTTCGATATGGACATCAATAATATTCAGATTATCAAAAAGGTTTAAAAGTTTCTTTCCTTTTTCAGGTTTGCAGTTTTCAATTGAAAGTGTAAAATCATTTATTATTCCAAGTGCTGTACTTGAAAATCATTTATCGATAAATGAAGCATTGTATTTAGCAAGACTTGAAGTTCAGTTGCAAGTAAGAATACATTAAGTTTTTATTCCCTCTAAACGTGTAGTGTATTATGTCTGAAGCATCTTCCAGCTTATTAAAATTTACTTCATATATGTTGAATTATACACTGTAGGTAACAGAAGGAATAGTCAGTAATGATTACATTTGAACGATAGATCATAATAAGCTCCTCCACAATGACTATATAAGTTTGATAGAGTTAAAATCTTAAAATCTCAACTAAGATTTTCTGATGAAGCGAAAACGAAACGTAAAGCAAATCATTTTTATTTTCGAAATTAATCATATTTGAAAATATTTTTCTGTCATAAATAATTATCTCTCGGGGATTTGGGAACATGAAAACATCACTAGCTTAACCTCATGATTCTTTTTACCCTTTTTTAGATCGAGAAATGGGGTAATGTGGAATGGTATCATAATATCGAAGAAGAAAGTCAAAAATCTCACCTGGCCTCTGGAACATTATTCTGTAAGTTATCGTCAGAGATAGCCAAAGAAAACTTTTTAAACAATACTAACAATTAACGACAAATTTAAAACTTAGTCTTTTTGCTTCTTGCGAGAAACAACAATTAGCTTTAACACAATTGTACTTATCTGTGATCTCATCACTTCTACTTTCCCTGTAAGAGTGTCTCTCTCTCTTCTTTCTGACCGTGAATGATGAATTCAACAAATTTTCGTTTCATACCTCTGTCTGTCTGATGCGTTGAAATGTTCTATCGAGAGAATATCCAAATAGCATTGTTGTCCACCATGTCTTCCTCTTACACACTATGAATTGAAAAAAGTACATCGACCAATTAATCAACCATATGTTGATGTAAACGAAGGCAAAACATTAGTGAATACCACCATCGATAAATAATTATCATCTACAACTTAAAACAGATGACTGCTGAAACTCACCTTTCACTTGCAATTGACCAAGTAAATGGGGGGGGGTGTTAAATTAAGTAATATTGAAGTGAAAAGAAAGGGTTGCTTTCATGGTCAAATTTGATATAACTTCTTTAAAACTTTTTATGCGGCTTGCTTCATACCTTAAAGAATATCTTGTAACGGTCAAATAGATATTTCCACTTGATTGTTGTTCTTTCGTTTAAATCTAACGCCAGGATTTCGTCCACCTAAAAGCAATTCAATATCCAGTAAGAGAACATCAAAGCAATCGGGTAGAATATTAAGCTAACAGTATATTGTGCATCACACTATAATTTTAATGGTAGAAGTTGCTTGAAACTCAAACGATGCGTAAAAATACCTCCAAAGTTTTATAATGTCTGAAAAGTTTGATTGACAACATTCTATTTTTATTTACTGGTTATGAATGACCTAAAAGAGCGAAAAAGCAATGTGCTCAGACAATAAGAAAGCTTATCACAATTTTTTGGACTAAAATACTTACATTGTGACCAAGAAACTTTTCAGCATTATTTCCTTGCAATCTGAAGTTCGCCATTCCTCCAGTGACGTCACTTAGATCGATTCTGAGATCGAGTTGTTTGATTACAGAGTTTTGATTGGATGATGTACAATGGTCATTGTTGCAGATTCCAGTTCTTTTGCTGATTATCCTTTTGCATGAACAGCTAAAAGATGTAATTTAAATCATCAAATCATTTATTTAGCTCATAGTTGGGAATAAAACTCATAGAAAGATCGTTCCTTATTACTAATGTTATCTTGAAACAGTCTGTGTGCACACCTTTTTGGAGTACCATGTAGTGAAAACAGAAACAAGTGAAATAGGCAGCATTCTGTTTTTAAGGCCTTGATTGTAGGAATGTTATCAAATGTCAATTGCAAGTTGCATGTTCGAGAACTAGACTTCCTCGACTGCTCCAAGCAAGAAAGAGCCATCGTCGTGAACAATATTTAAGCATTCCACGCCACGTGAATCTTAGGGACCAAGGACCTCTGTAATAATATTCAACCTTTATTCTTTGTAGTTGGTCCAGTTTCAAGATTTAAGAGGCATGATCCAAGCATCTTAGGTCCAATGCTTTATAGATTGCGTCTCGAAAACATCTTTTATTATTATAAATAAAAGTAATCACCATTTGAAGACTATAATTTTAGCTTCTCCTTCGGAGGAGTCAACATCAAGATTTGTGATGCAAGCAAACAGTATGCCATAAATATCATTCTGATCATCCATCTCATTGGTTTTATCTTGAAGCTCTTCAATCGTAAAGAGATCTTGAATATTTTCCACTAGAAAGAGAAGGATGGGAAATTTGTATGGCTAAAAGCATGGCATGTTTTGCTTGATTTCATGTTGAAGCTTTTTCGTTGTGAAAAAATCGCATGTTCGCAACTGGAAAAGCAAAAGGGAAGACACATGTTAACGTCAATGTATTGAGATAATTTTCCAGCAGTATCATGGGTTAATACCTTTTAGCTATTGCAAAAAGAGCCTGAATCGAACGATATTTTTATACATTTTGTAGGATTTTGGAACTTGCGCAAAGAGATAGAAGCTCTAACGCCTCTCAATCGAATCTTTCGTATAAAAGTGTATAAAAATATCGCTCGATCCAGACTGTAGAATAGCGAAAAGGTATATTGCTTGCACATAGCTTTCTTTAACTTTCTGAGGATGCACAAGTGTGCAACTGAAATGAGGGAAAGATACCATTAATAGAAGTATCTTGTGGATCATTCATGAAATGTTCATTTGTTATATCGATGCTTTGTGCATAGTTGTATAAATGATGAGCTTCAGGAATATCTGAAATGAGAAAAGGAGAAATTTCAGTCATTGCAATGTTCTGTCATATCTTATAGAAAAAACACCATTGTTTTTTGCCTCCTCTACCATCTGTTTTGTAATCTCAACGATCAGGTTACAAATGAATAACAAATACCTAATGTGTTTGGCTGTGGTTTGGAATTAGGACCAGAAAACAGCCTGGAAACAATGCTACCAGTAGCGTATTAAAACAGAAATGACGCAAACATTTCTAAGGTCCTACCTTACGCAATAAACATCGCTTATCACGACAGTGCATCTTATTTCTATTTCAGTTGAGTCATGGAATATTATTCTTTCGTAAGTTGGATTCAAAACCTCTTGAGCACACACAATCAATGCTTTCCCTGCTTTCAGGGCCGTCGAGAGCCAGCTCGGGCCCTGGAGTGATTTATAGAATGGGGCCCGAAGAGAGGGGTTTGGGGGCGGAGCCCCAAAGAAAATTTTTCGTGACCACGCCCTTCAGACTCTCGGAAAATGAGAGAAACGCCCTTTTTAGGGATAATAGTTTAACAAAAATTGCTTAAACATTTCCATGTCAAGGTTATAAAAATGGTATTGATGAATCAAGGACATCGTTTTGCATAGGCGCAGGAGGCAGGAGTCTGGGTGCGACAGCCCCTCATCTTTTGAAAAATTTATAAAAATCGGCCATATTCGGGCAAAAATCTGCCTTAAGGCGGGCAAAATTTTCATAAAGAAAGGATTTTTTATCGGGCAGTCCTCCCCAGATTTTATCTTCCCGTACGCTTATGTCGTTTTGTGTTAGTTAGATAAAAATATCAATACATCGGTTTGTAACACTCAAAACAATAATAATTTACGGGCTCTCTTGCAACTTCTTTCTCGATGCTCAACCCTGCGAGATATGTAAGCCTGTCCTGAGTCATTGTACTTCACATAAAGTTTTAGATGAGCTTGAGCTTGCCGAAGGAACGCTCTGCAGATGCAGCTGTCACAGGCAAGGTACAAACTATTCTGAGAGCAGTGCAAACATTTTAAAGTTAAATTTTTTATTTGATTCCGAGTATTTGACCCTCATTTTTATGAGGTGACAACTTTCAAAAGAGGGCATTGTCACAACACTTTTAAGGCAGATAGATTGTCATAAAAATGCCCTATAAAGAGATTCTATAACAATAATAAATTTTTATGATTGAGACTTTTACGGGCCCCTCCGGGGCCTGGGCCCCGGACCTTTTACCCCCCTATCCCCCCTCTCGACGCTCCTGCCTGCTTTCACAATTGCAAATATAGTCGAAGGGAAATACATCATAAGAGCCTTTTACTTTGGACTAACTGAAAATCTTCTTAAATGAGATGACGAATTTAAAAAAACCTGGATTGACTGTAATGATTGTTTTGCCATCACATGTTGCAACCATTCGCTTTTTGTAATCATCAACGTACACTTTGACATCAGCAAGGAAAAGAACTAAAACGAAACAAACAAGATGAAAAGAAATAGTACTTTTGTGACAAATCGAGTCAGATTCAATCACAAATCAAATCGCTGTAAGAGGAACTTTTAAATATTTCCTTCTAAGAAAATGGAACTTAAAATGTGTTTAGAACTTTGAATTTAGCTTTAAAAGATTAAATTAAAAAAGGGCGCGATCCATTGCAACGACCAATAAGAAATTTTTGCTTCCAATAAATAATAATGCACATGCATTTCATTCTAAAATTAATGAATATTGATCTTTCTGCCGCAATTGATATGAGAAGAATGGGAGAAGAACTAGCAACATTCAATATTTATTGCAAACAATTAATTAATATTGATCTTTCTGCCGCAATTGATATGAGAAGAATGGGAGAAGAGCTAGCAACATTCAATATTTATTGCAAACAATTAATGAATATTGATCTTTCTGCCGCAATTGATATGAGAAGAAAGGGAGAAGAACTAGCAACATTCAATATTTATTGCAAACATTTGAAGATCACAATATCTTGTCAATTAGGAGTTGATTTAATTCGAGCAATTACCTGTTTCGCGAGGATTCCATCCACGTGCCATTTCATTCAATTCATTATCCCACCTGTGACAGAGAACTAATCAGAAAAAATTTACTCTTATAATCTAAGTGCTAATGATATAATGATATCACGACAAGATGACATTAATTTAGATCAAATTTATAAAATTAACACATGAAATAAATTAATAGCAAATAAATTATTAGTTATTATTATTATATAAAATAAATTATTAATTATATTTTGTTTTTTTTTGCTGTTGTGCACAGGAAATAAAGTCACGAAATCCTTGCTCTGTTTCGTCTTGTAACACTCACACCGACACGATTTCGGTATGGTTCTATAAACTTCCATTGCAGTGTCATCCAGAACATCTTTAGAAAATGTGCATGAATATTTCCCAAAATATTGTAAGAATGTTTACTGATGAAGATGAATTTGAAACGTTTTAACAAAGCTATAGTACATTTTTGAATTTGCTATTTCCAAAACAGATTTATCTAATATTAGATTCAAGCTTTGCTTCGTTTAATGAATGTTAGTTCACTTACATAAGAAGTGGAAAAGACACACAGGTCTCATCAAATATGATCAACTCTCTTCTTTGCAATGTTTTTCCAGTTTTTGTGATAATTTCTCTTGCATTTCCTACCTAAAAATTCAGACCAGTAGTATAGTGTATTAAAAATCATAAAGTTTTTTTTGGTGCTCTTATTACCTTGATTTTTTCAATTTAATACATTAATTCTTTGTCAGGTATGTTGTTGTTGCTGTATGATGTTGCTGCATGTTAAAGCTAGTTTTGTTATCATTTAGTTACGCAATAATTGGGCAGAGGGTTAAGGCATATTGAAAGCTGCTATTAATGAATAAAACTCTACAAATTGTTAACCTGATCACTCTGATAAAAATAGAAAGTATCTTTTTATAAATTAAAACGTAATTGTGTCAAGAGAGATCTATCTGCTATGGTGAGGCATCGAAAATGCCAAAATGCCACCTTGAGAACTCTCGTCAGTGGAACCGGAGGAGGTTCGAGAGATTGTCGAGCAAGAGTAGAGCAGAAGTGAACTTACGTCTCGAAGGGCAGCTAGAATATTGATATGCAGATAATTGAAATTGTGGCCATTGGCTATGACATCAGCAAGTGTATAGTAGTCACCACTTTCTTTGACAGGTAGAAATGCAATTGAGCTGAATTCAGCATAACCAGGGCCGTTGTATCGCTCTATCACAGCATGAGTTTCATTTGCAAGAAGATTGAATGGGCTGAAAAAATTAAACATTTCTTCTTGTCAGATTTATTAGGAGGAACCTTCGAACGACAATATCAAAAGATGGGTCTGCTCTATTCGGTGTGAACTAAAAGTGTGGCATTTGCAACATTCGTGAGGTGCATAAAGATCAACAGATACGAGAGAAACTGGATATAACAGACAAGAATATTGACTGAGAACTGATTTTATCCTATTTTATGTATTTTTTCGTACATACATATGCCTTTTCGTACTAAAGTCAGCTTTGACTTGGTCACTAGACGTTCTGAAAATTTTATGCTAGGTTTGAAACGAGTTTGATATCATTTCTGAAACTCTAGAAAGCATTCAACGATGAATTAAATGAAGTATTAAAAGCAGTTCCAAGTTTGTAGCACCAGAAGACTTTTAAAAACCTGATTTAATTTAACTGCAAGTTTATTTTTCTTACTGCTTCTAAGCTCACCTTGGTGTCCATGCATTATACTTTTCTTCTGCCTCTGTATTTTGTTTGCATTGAACAAGGACATTCTTTACTTCCACTACGAAGAAGACAGTTTTGTCAATTAAAAGAGGATGTCCAATACCTGAATTCGGAAAATGAAAACATTATATTTACATGAGAATGTACCTCCAACAATGCAATGAATAACTCTGACCACCAATGTCGGAAGGAGTGAACAGCAGGGGGAGTAGGGAATAGGGAGTATGACTACCTTTTGGTAAAATTATCCCCCAAATGCTCATAAAACCATCACAACACCCCTAATCTGCATAACACCAACAATTGAATGTTTTCTTTCCCAAACGTTTGGTGTTAGGTTAAAAGTTTCTGATAACCTCCTTTTAAAATGCGAGGCCGTTTTTCAGGTAATACCAAGATATGTTGCGATCTCGCATGTATCATCCTTGTAGAAGATCTTACCATCATCAGGACAGTGATACCAGTTACGAGATAGAATTCGTCACATTGCAAGTAAATGTTTGTGAAGAACAAGAACAAACCTAAATCTCCTGTTCTGAATGACTTTGCAAGATCATTTATGAAAGCTCCTCCTCCCCAGCAGGAAATATTTATGAAATCTTCCGGTGAATCTCTTATTGTAAAATTTAGCAGCCAGCGCATTTGTGATGGATCTGAAATGTAAAAAGTAAACATCCATCAATTAGACATTTTGTAAAATGTTAACTCTAATGAAAGAAACATTTGGACAATCCGCAAAGCATTAGGATTAAAAATGGAAATTATGGCAGACTGCATGCGACTGACGATGCCTGGAGACAATGGGAATCCGAAAAAAATATTGTTCACATCACATCTTATCCGAGTACTTTCTGTGACCAGTGTCTTATGAAAGTACTCATCAGATGGTTCTATAATATTTCCAAGATTTGCACCATTCAGAAGATTGTTTCAACTTCTTTATATTTATTGTGAAATACATCAAACGTGTCTTACTTTTCTTGTCTACAAACGATCTTGCATCCTGTTTTGCTATGATTAGACCAGCAATCGCCTGGGGAGAAGAAGGAACATTTGTTAAAGTCTCAGATAGTCAATAACTTAAAACAATTAATGTTCATAACACAAAAAAACACAAGAAGGACCCATTAATGCAGGCACCAGAATCTGTTTCAGTCACGAGTTTTGCTTTTGCTAAAGATCTCTTTTTTGCTTTAACTCCAAATTCTTTCATGCAAGAAATGATGGGCTGCATCCCAATGGTATAAGTTAATGAAGGAATACAGTTTCGGAGAATTTCAAGACAACATTGTCTTTCTGGCCATTTTAGTTTATTCTAACTGGAACATTGAATATGTGACCTCATAATACAATTATTTATTGTTAGTTGTGTTTCTCAAGTTGAAAAGGTTGGAAGTCTCTGGAAAGTTAGAATATTTAATCAAAGCATTAAACACAAATAAAATGATAGGAAATTTTATTGTAATTTACACCAAACATGCCAGAACTTACCCCCTTTAGAATTCCAGCTTTAAGATTTCTAATGCTTTCTTTTTGCGCTTCATTCATGGACGTTGGGCCAACTGAGGAACCATCAGGCCAGTGAATGTCACTGTTTGAAGGAAATTGTTGATTTTGTTGCATTGACATTCTTGATGCCATTTTGAGTTCGATACTGTCTTCAAGAAAATAAGAACAAAACATTTGAAATAAAAATATCATGTGGACTATGCCCTTAAAGGGAATCTAAGCATATAAAAGTGGCTCAAGCCATTTGCGGTCAAATTTTAGCCAATCAGATAACAGTATCTCCTGTTGACATAATAGATCAGAGTTTCCCAAATATGGTTCGGCGCGTGTCAAGGTCTATTGTCTTTGCACGGCTATTTTTATCACAGGAATATTTATATTTTATATAGAATATTTATATATATTAACTTCAATACTTATATTTTGGGAAGGCTTAAAGATATCCAAAACATCAAGAAATAGGCTAACCTAAGCCTCTAGTGGAGTTTCTGAACATTTTGGAATGAAAATCCCTTGACAACGAAAGAAACTGTTTCCAGCAAATAATTATGTTCAGCGTTCTCCTCCTCCTTGCGCATTTAATATTTTTCATAACTTCATCATCCTTTTATCATTAAATAAATTCTCATTTTCTGTTGCACAAAAAGAAAGCCTGGGCTGCTGCATTTGGCAGATTCCAACAAACAGACAAGCAAAGGCCTAAAAATAGCACAAACAGAGACAGAGTTTCATAGCGCATGGCGAAGAACACATACATTGGTTAAACCACAAAGTTAGGTTCCGACTTGCATGACTGCAATATGATGAATAAAACCTTTGGAGACTCTAATCATAAGGAAAAACCAATAAATAGATACCTTACAATTTCTGCGATGCGACGACGGTAATCTTAGGCCTAAATTGTGTTGTTGCTTCGAGCATCACGTCAGCAAAATTGAAATTGGCGCGAAAATCTTTTCACTCGTTCCCAGTCTCCTAGTTGCTAATTTATGCTTGTTTTGCCAACTGTGCGTGGCTTTACGATCCTACACATGTTAGCAACCTTCCTTTTATTTGATTCCCAGTTGGATTATCGAACCAAACAACCAATTCAGTTAAATTTATGTTGTATTTCGACAGCAAGGGAACAATGCATGCAGTATCAAGTAGTTTTACCACTAATGAAAACAAAGTTAACAGCATGCCCGTTTTTTATAAAATGTCTACAGCTAAACTTCTAAATTTACACACCGAGGAAGTTTACAAAGGTAAATGCAAGTCAACGCTTAATCTAAGTACCACAAAAAATAAAAACATTGGATATTCTAGTATCCAAATAGTTCAGGTATACCAGTTTAATGACCATACTTCGTGTTCGCGTTTAAAAATATATTGAACAGCATCCCCACAGCGAATATATTGAATAAAGATACAACAATAACAACAGAGTTAAAAAATTAAAACTCTACAAAACAAGATTATTTTCTCACTCATGCACTTTGTGCTACCAACTAAAGTCTGTCTGTCCTACTAAAGGTCAGAGGTCTATTAGATATCACGTGGGATTTGCGATAACGCAAAATTGCTGAAGCAAAACTGCCCAATTGTTTTTATTCGCGGGTATTATGACGTGACATCCAACTTGAGACAGAAAACGTAAAGAATTGAAAAGACTGCGTTCTGTAACAATAATCTTCGCTTGAAGAAATATTCATTTTGCTGGTTAAGTTTACTGGTGTATCAAAAAAATTTGACGATGCCAAGAAAGATATAATTTGTTTTCCAATAAAACGTGGCAAGCTTGTCTTGATTAATTAAGGCAACGAGTCACGTTACTTCTGCATATACCTTGGAAAGAAATCCTATATTCGAATCAAATAGTGTTTTAGTTTTGACAACAAAGCATATTAACATCAAAGTTCTATGAATGCAAGAGTGGCTTGCTAAGGGTTGATGAGTAGCTTGGCTAAATATGTCATGAAGATAAACAAGAACATTGTAAACATAAGGCGATGAATATACAGTTGGATCAACAGCTACAAGCAGAGTCACTTGATGAAATCGACAATTGGGACACTGCAGAAACAACGGACATTCTGTCATTTCTATTTTGATCATACGGTTCTGATTCAATGGCTTTTTTGAAAGCCCTCATCCAACTTTCCATTTCTTCTTTAGATTCGGCACCGAAATTAAAAACCCTTTCAGGGGTCTGAACCATAAATGGATGGGGTTCATCGGGGTGTCTCCCATCTAGCCCTTCAGCTACACTGTAAAGCTCAGGTGATGGTCGAAGTTTCACTTCGTTCTTCGGAGTTGGATCCTGTAGGAAACAAAGCAACTTTTTTTATGTTCAAAAAGAGTTTCAAAATATATAGACTTAGCTAAAGGTTACTAGAAAGATCTTTACATTCAGCGCCACAATTGCCATGCGACAATATTTCACTTTGAAGAAGTTACGACAGTATTCGTCTGAATGTGACAAAATGACCATATAAACACTCGACTTTATAACACAGAAAGATTTCGAAGCAGATTTCTACACTTGGAATATCAAAAATTCACGGTTCATGTTACATGAATATGAGGAACCCAAAACTGGTGTTAATTTGTTAGCAAATTGCCATTTCGAAACAAGCCATCCAAGGAAAAGATAGAGCATTTTGACTTTGCGTATTTAAATGTCGATCGAAAGTTGGTAATTTAGGGGAGATTAGTTCGAATCTAAAATGAAAGAATATTTACCATCGCATGCGTAAAATATGAAAACTTGTTTGGTTCAACAGTTATCCATCTCTGTATGTAGCGATCATTCTCCTAATAGAGATAAGAACATAAAGACAAAGTCAATTCAATGCAAGGTTTGATGCCATAAAAATCAAATAGTGTCTATTTTGATCGATTTTTACATTGAAGCAACACATTTTTAGAGGATAGGCATCGAAGTACTGCAAAATAGTGGACTGTAGGCATTGCGGCTAAAATAAAAAGCTGGAAGAAAGGTCGTATTATGATAAATCCCATGTTAATAATTTTCACTTCATATCCATGCATGACAATGCTTGCAAAGATTAGGAGATTCGTGCCAAAGAAACTTACTTTAGGGCCACTTTTCTTTACGAATCCTTCCTTGATATAATCTCTCGATAGAAGGCGGCTGACCTGCACAATAAACATATCAAAAATCATAAATCACTCTATCAAGAATCAACAGATCGTAAATCACTCAGTGAAAAATTAATCAGAATATTATGCACCCCAAAAAAGGAAACACTATTGATTCAGAAATATAATTATAAAGAAATGAAACACTTACATTTGGGTCCGATTCGTCTAAATTGAGAGCTTTCAATTTTGCTGCTCGAATTGACAAAAACCAATCAACTATATCCTGCAAAAAGGGATTCATTAATTTCTCACAGGATAGATGGAGCTTCAAAACTTATTTTCTCTTTTGTTGACAAGGGCAACTGACAGCATTGACAGATATTTAAAAGAGTTGTTACTACGATTTGGTGGGAGGTGCCGTTTGAATAATTCAAAGAACGAGGCAATTTATAATCTTTCAGTTCATTGACACACTAAGTAAAAATAATTCTAAGTAAATCGACAGTCCGCTACAACATGCCAGTTACCAGTTAATAATCTGAGATAAAATTGATTAATTAACAGGGTTAAACAAGCACAAGGCCTTGCCTCCGCATTCAATCCTAAAGAAATGATTTCGAACATCTCTTTGTACCATCGTTCAACAGAAAAACAGGAGGCTCTGAAGCATGGTGTAATGAACGCACGCTTCAAACCGGATGTTGTGCATCTTCAGTGATTACGACAATATGCAAATGGCAAATTCATACCAAATCAAATGACAAAGAAAACAAGAAAACAAGCGCGGGTTGTAATTACCTTGCCAGTTTCTGCATGAACATAAATACTGCGTTCGCATTGTTTTTTAACTTTTCCCTTCTTTTCCTTTTCTTCTGGGGCTGTAATTTCCATGCTGAAGAATTTATCCGTTTTCTTGTCACTGCACAGGATTACGTTTACTTGTTTTATATCCATTCTTTTGATTGGACTCAAATCCTGCAAATAATTAATACGATAAAAGCGATTGTACTTACCAAGCTTGGCTGTAAAAATTACTTTTGGTTATTGAACTATCAAGGCCATAAAGTAATCAGAATCACAGGTTGGTTCATGTCTACAAAAATTGCAGATACTTTAAGTAAAATAGCTTTGAACTTCTCGCAGAACTTCTAAAAAGCCTTTACCTAAGTTTACAGCATGCTATGTTATGAAGTAGCATGACTGACTGCCTATGTGATAATTTGTTGCAGCGAATTTTTGAAAATCTCCGTTTTTCGCAGGAGACGACTTTTTTACCTAAATTAGAATGCTTTCAGTAGACGAAACAAGGCGGAAGTTTCGAAATGGAATGCAAAAAGCTTTTGCGTTTGGATCTTTGGTTATCTTATAAAATTGTTTTAGTTTGAATACTGCATTGTCAAAGGCATATATTTTTTGTTTTAAATGAGGTAAAATGGTAGTCAGTATACTAAGTTCTCCAATTCTGGATATAGAGAGGCGATGCTAACAGACAGCAGCATTAATCAACCATCATACCTCCTTTTTGTTGTAATATGAAAGTGAACCAGTTTCTGCAGACAATCGAAAATATCTTGAATTCCATTTATTACCATGCCTTTCTTTTTTCATGAGCAGACCATCTTTCATCCCTAAAATAAAACACACTAACTTATAAAGTAAAGCATCATAGTCTATAGTACCATAAAGTTGAACACTAAAGATTAAGTCAGATTTAAAGAAGATTCCACGAGAGAGTCTGGAATCAGCAGGACTTTCAAAACCTTTTGCCAATGTTCTAGTGGGATCATTGAGATGAAATAAAGCAACAAACCTTTACAATATGTTTGCTTTGATTCGTTTCCTTCCATAAATTCTTTCCTCTCATATTTTGCTCTTATCCATTCTTCAACGTAAAATTCTAAGTGATGGTCAAATGGTGTTGGTCTTCTCCAGCAAGCAGGAACATTTTTTGCATAAACTGCATTTGACTTTAAGTTTCCAGTCTTTGCCATAAACTAAAAGAAACAAAGTACATTTAAGATCAACTTCTCATTATTTGCGAATATTTTTGAACAACTATTGTCATGCTTGCTGAAGATATTCAAAATGGAGCCACTAAGAAAGTAAGAAAATACTAAGTTTCATTTTAACAATCAATCTAACATAATAAATCATTTGATATCCAAAAACAGGGAGGCATTACAAATGAAAAAGTTAAAAGAACCTTTGCAAAACATTGAAAAACCAGTTTTTGTATTTAATCATTATTTTGATGACATGACTAACTTTCGGTCATGTTCATAAAAAATTAAAGATTTAAAAGACAAAAAGGATAACATAACTTCCTGGCTTTGTGAAATTATGAAATCACTTTTCTGTAGAATTCTAAAGATTACTTTTGAAGGCAAATTAGAAAGATTTGAGCTGCAGCATCTGATGAATATGATTTTGCAACAAACCAGCCACAATGTAGATTTTCCTTCATCTGATATTGAATGCAATTAATTTCATAATTTGTTATCATATTATAAAACAAAGATAAATACAGCATGAATTTTACAAATGTTATCTTTACTTCTTGAACAGATTTGATTTGAACTTGAGACTTGAAGAGAAAAGGTTTTGCTGAATTTAATTTCTTACATTTTACATTCAGTTTTTTCACCTTATTCCAAAAATTCCTCCTTTTCAGCATTTTAAAACTGTTACTATTTCCACTTAATATTTAATATTCCTTTCTTATCCTTTCCTTTCTTTCTTTTAATATGCCTTTGTCCTTTCTCATCAATAATTATATTCTGTTTCCAATCGAAAGATCTCCCTAAATATCTTCTCTGCTGCTATCTCTGAATTCATTTTTAAATTGTGAACTGATTGACTTCTCTCCAATTGATTCTTTGCTTCCTTCCTCTTTTATTCCAAAGAACCTGAACTTCCTCCTTCATTTGAGCTTCCTTTTCTCTAACCATAGTAATGCATTGGGAATTTAGCACATATTTGGTCCTACTTTGGCACTTATTCTTTCAATTATTTTATGGCTATGAAAAAGTGTTGTCTTGGACTCTAACTAATCCAATGGATTAAAATAAAATACATTTGAGGTCAGATAACCCAGTTTGTTAGGTCGTATTTTATATCACTTTTCTGGTTTGACATCAGTCTGTAAGGGGAGTTCAGTCCCTTTTAAATATATATCAGAGAAAATGTAATGATTTGTTTGTGAAACTTGCTTATTTTTTCTATTTTTTCCACATGTGTATGCTCCCTCGTCTTCCAAGGTTCAATGATTTTAGAAAATTATTCACTCTCTGCTTATTACATGAAAATAGCCCTCCGTCCATTCTGAGAATATTACCAGCTCTTACTTCAGACTCTTAGATGTGGTGGGAAAACACAGAAAAGTGGTAAGCTAGTTTTACTGAGTTTCAAAGGATCTTGCTTCATGAGCAAAGCTTATCATGTTGAAAATGCAGTTTCGGAATTTCCTCTGAAATAGATGTGTCCTATGGTCTTGCCTCATACATTTCTTCAGTCCATCTATCCAATTCCAATGATTTAGTTATAGAGCAATGGACACCAAGACTTCGATGCAACCCAACACAATTCAGACAAAGGAATATGCCAAGACTTGATGATGCCCATTTTGGTGTAGGAGCTGAAAAGAAATGAATGATTCATTGATCTGCTGTTATGAAGCCAACTTTGACGAAACAAACATTTTGTCAATCTTATTAGTAAAAGAACAGGGCAGAAGCAGCTTAACTGAGAGTTAAGGAAGTTTGAATATGATGAAATCAAAGGACAATGATGACAATGTTTGTGTGCTCTAACTTGATTCTTCCTATGCAATCAACAAACTTCAAACAACCAACGAGAAACTTTACAGGCCATTGGCCTACGTTTCAAAATTTCGATTACATATTAAGCATGAATAACTGATTCAAAATCTAACCTCTGCATCCACAATCAGCACAAGTCGAGTTGCCAGGTGAATCCAAAAGGTCAAATAAATCCAGTCCAATTGTTCCCGACATCTTTCGAAATTCACGAAGCGTGAAGTCTTCCCTGTTGCAGTGGACTTAAATGACACCACTAATAAACCAACTGAATCATCTGAATTGCCACTTCAGTTAATTGCAACGGGATTGCAACCTAAATGATGGATTTCAAGTATTTCAAAATTCCCTTCGTCCTTTTGATCTTGAAACCTTGAAACAAGGAAGCAAATTCATTTTGGTCACGTGCTTCCTGTCAATCATTTCAATTGATTTCCGTTCTCTCATTCGCGACCTAGCTAATTGAAAACGAGGCATAAAAAGTGTTGATGACGCTCGGGAAGAGATGTGAAAGGCGATGGTGTCGAAAGAGTTAAAAAGNGTCTTCCCTGTTGTAGTGGACTTAAAGGAAACCACTAATAAACCAACTGAATCATCTGAATTGCCACTTTAGTTAATTGCAACGGGATTGCAACCTAAATGATGGATTTCAAGTATTTCAAAATTCCCTTCGTCCTTTTGATCTTGAAACCTCGAAACAAGGAAGCAAATTCATTTTGGTCACGTGCTTCCTGTCAATCATTTCAATTGATTTCCGTTCTCTCATTCGCGACCTAGCTAATTGAAAACGAGACATAAAAAGTGTTGATTTGCTTTCGAGAAAAAGGGGCAGATGACAGGTAAGCATGACGCTCGGGAAGAGATGTGAAAGGCGATGGTGTCGAAAGAGTTAAAAAGTAAATTTTGTTTCTTACCTCACATTTATCATCTGCCCAATTATCAAGTCTCAATGATCGAACGAATGAAATTTGTTTCCCCAAACTTCGATGCTTCCCACTGCAATCCACACATAAGAATATACCCAAATTCTCAGAAGCCCAATCTGGTACAGAGCCTGTTTGGAGAATCAGAAAAACGGAATTATTAGGAAAAACAAGGAAAACTTTGGTGAAGGACATGCAGAAAGTTGGGTGATTTAAAAATACAATATTTACAGATCGTCGTTACCTGTTGTAACTGGCGAGCGGAGAAGAGCCTTATGCCCTTTTTTGCACACACAGAAACCACGCGCAGAAACATAGTTTTAGCGGGGAGTGGGAGCAGAATTATTTTGGCGGGAAATGTTTGGAGAATAGCTTATTGCTAGAGTGTCTTTAAAATGGGTAAAACTTCATAATTGAAGGAGGAAGAAATTTCGGCCTGGAAATCTTGCAACCGGCAACTGCCACTCCTTGATCTTTCAGGGCCTACAACGTACAATTCTATCTTACCATTTTCTCCACATTCAGCACATTTTAGAAGAATGCCTTGCTAAAAAAGCTTTTAGAACAACAACAAACTCTTTAGGGGACTTATCTTGCTGGCATTCTACTGCTAAAACTATTTTAAAGCTAATAGGTCTTACAGATTTATGGGAGCACCCATCTCTGTATAGTACAAATAGAGTTCGTGCACTTTGCAAAGAGAAACTCAATCTCTTTTTCCAACAATTTTTGGAAAAATGAGCTCCGCACTGCTGACAAAGATAGTATTCGTAACAGAAAACTGCGATCTTATAAGTTATTTAAGTATGAGTTTAAGATGGAACCCTATACAACCAGCCAAATGCCTTTCAGCCTGAAAAAGGTGTTATCAAAATTCCGATGCAGCGACCACGACTTACATATTGAGAAGGGGAGACACAAAGGTCTGCCAGTCGAAGAAAGACTGTGTACCATGTGCAAAGACAATTGCATAGAGGATGAGACCCATTTCCTCACAGAGTGCCCAGCATATGAGGAACTTAGAATGCCCCTCCTAAGATTGGCCAACGTTGAATCACTCCCTCCTAATCTGCAATTTGTTCAACTTTTGACGAGTAAGAGTGAGCCAGTGATATATGCCTTATCCAAATTTCTAAAAGAAGCATTAAAATTACGAAATGAAAACGGTTCCTAAAGGCCTTGCTGCCCCCATGCATTACTGTTACTGTTTGTTTTCTTTGATTCTTGTAATTTAGTTATTGTTAGTTTTAGTAATAATTATTGTTCGTGTTACGTTATTTTGTATTGCTGCCATACCTCATATGGAGGTAGTGCATTTGCATTTAAATAAATA
>REGM01000251.1:48020-66241 GCA_004194415.1 Aurelia aurita | reverse complement strand
ATGACGCTCGGGAAGAGATGTGAAAGGCGATGGTGTCGAAAGAGTTAAAAAGTAAATTTTGTTTCTTACCTCACATTTATCATCTGCCCAATTATCAAGTCTCAATGATCGAACGAATGAAATTTGTTTCCCCAAACTTCGATGCTTCCCACTGCAATCCACACATAAGAATATACCCAAATTCTCAGAAGCCCAATCTGGTACAGAGCCTGTTTGGAGAATCAGAAAAACGGAATTATTAGGAAAAACAAGGAAAACTTTGGTGAAGGACATGCAGAAAGTTGGGTGATTTAAAAATACAATATTTACAGATCGTTACCTGTTGTAACTGGCGAGCGGAGAAGAGCCTTATGCCCTTTTTTGCACACACAGAAACCACGCAGAAACATAGTTTTAGCGGGGAGTGGGAGCAGAATTATTTTGGCGGGAAATGTTTGGAGAATAGCTTATTGCTAGAGTGTCTTTAAAATGGGTAAAACTTCATAATTGAAGGAGGAAGAAATTTCGGCCTGGAAATCTTGCAACCGGCAACTGCCACTCCTTGATCTTTCAGGGCCTACAACGTACAATTACAGTTCTATCTTACCATTTTCTCCACATTCAGCACATTGTTCATTGCCCGTCTCTTTGAGAAGATTGAAGAGGAGTATCTTGTTTTTCTCAGTCATTGTTACAGTAGATGGTCAACATGTCAAGTAACGGATGGATCAAATGTTTCCTTCTTTCTACAATTTTTTATCGATCAAACATTCTTCAAATCGCAAATCAAACAAAGAAACAACAAAGCATGTTTTGTTTGCAAATGGGAAGTGTAAATCTCAAAACTTTAACCGCGTTTTGGTGAACGATCTCGTTTTGATGCAACATTCTACACGAGCTCGAGCTGATCAATGGCGGAGGCCTAAATGTGCAAGGAGCGAAGTCCAAGTGCAGTAACTTATCAGTGTACAGAGCTGTTCACGTAGCCTTGCTGCATCAAAGCTTGAAAATAGGAGGTTAGTTTCTTTGCTTGATTTCGTTTCCACAATGTTGCTTCCCAACAGCACATAGCTTCTTAAGCTTATATTCAGAATAAGCATTCACAATTTCTATCTAAATTTCCATTTTTATTTGAGGAATGGAGCAACATAATGAAGCAACAGCAGAGAGGAAGTCAAAGAAGAAAGCAAAAAAGAGAAAGGAAATGAGGTCAGAAGAGGAGGTAAAGGAAGACATGAGTGAAGCACAATCTGGAGATATGGGAAAGGTGACGAAAAAATCAAAGAAGAAGAAAAGAGAAGAAGAATACAAGGAAACTGATGTATGCGATGAAAGACTGAAAGATAAAAAGAGGCATTTAGAAGGAACAGGGGAGCAAGAGGTAGGGAAACAGAGATTAAACGAGGAGCAGACAAATGATGATGTTGAATATGAACACAAAAAGAAAAAGAAGAAAAGAAAGAAAGAATCTGATGACGGCAAAGTAGAAAATAAGGATGCAAAAGAAAAAAGAAAACTAGAAAATGAAGATGCTGAAAATAAAAGAGAACGTAAAGAAAGAAACGACAACAGATCAAAGGAGAAGCACAGGAAGAAAAGATCTGATGATGAAAGAAGTGGTGAAGATAGACACAAGGAAGAATCAAAACGCAAACAAGAAAAAGATGTTCAGGATAAAACGAATGATGTAAGTTATGAATCAAACCAATAGGCCAGAATAATTTCAATGTTTCTTTGAAACCAAAAAGCTGCTGAATATATTCCTAATTCATGTACAATATGTCGAATATTTGTTCTTTTTTCCTGCTGATAACTGTAGCACCAGGTTGGAAAGCTGCTTAAAACAAAGAAGATTCTAAATTGTGCATGCGTTCTCATCAAGTAGTGATTTTTATGAAAATTTAGACAAAATAAACCATTTTTTATCATCTTTTCAGGTGCCAGGAAATCCTGCTATTGGTCAATGGGGAGCAGTATCTCTTGGGTCGACAGAACAAAACAACAAATTCATTCGCCTTCTTGGGGGATTCAAAAACAAAGGGAATACTGTTGGCGAGAAGAAAGGATTTTCTGGTTTGAAGAAATTCAGCACAGCAGCAATGAGTAAAACACAAGAACAGAATCTCAATGAAAGACTGGAGACACAATATGAACATGCATTTGATACCAGCAGAAACAAGAGAGGTCTGGGTCTTGGTTATGAGCCTGCTCAAGACAAAACTTTAAAATCATTTCATATTGATAAAGATGCCTCATCAGCGTCTGTAAAATTTGAATAAGTTTCAAGACAAGTTTCAAAACATTGACATGAAAATTAAGATAGCATGATATGCATTAATACATTGTGTCTCTTCGCATATAATTTTTAAATTCATTGAATGAATTGCTGACCTTGCATAATACAGTTATTCTTCTTCTACTGGATAAGAGCCAATTCTTAAATGTGCAATTTGTTTTGAAAGCTTCTCTTCAAATGATTGATTGATGCACAGCTCATAGGTTGATTCATTAAACACAGCAGTCTCTTTTGTCTAAAATGGAACAAGATTTTTCATAAATGTTAATAAAAAGATGTTCAATATATCAAATGATGACAGATATGAATGCTATGCTTCTTAGTGTCAACATTTACTGAAGTATAGATAACACTGTACAGTATATGTCACAAAGGAAACAAGTGGGGGTGTTTATGGCAGTAAGATTTCACCAATTTGAAAGAGTTTACCTTCATAAAGCCAAGCTTTGAAAACAATGAAATACTCTCTTTGTTTGAATTACCAATGATAGCAGTGACTCTATGGACTTTAAGAATCATAGACCCTAGAATAACAAACAGAAGTTGTCAAAAAATCACAGTATTGTAGCACTTTAACTAGCAATCACCTTCACATTTTGAAGAGGGAAAAAATTGTTTCTAGTTATCGGATCAAATCGAACATGAAACTTTGATCACTTTTTGTTAAGAGCATTAATGCCATTACAAAATTATAACTCAATAAAGGCACCTTTTGAAACATGCTTCAACTACAATGCATTGTGATAGTTTTGATTTATCTTAATAAGAATTTTTAAGAATTCTCCACATTCTGTTACAGGATTTTTGAGAGGTACAAAGGACCGTAAAAAATTTTAAACCAAAATTCTTAAGAAATAAAACGCCTTTTCTTGAATTCTTAGGCAGGAAAACAATGTTAATTGGCATTGTGCTTTTGGTTAATGATTTGAAAGTCTTAAAGACAGCATAAAAAAAAAACAGAATTTTTCATCATTTAAAGAAACCTTTGTTCTCAAATACACACCATAATGAATCATGGCAATAACAGCCTCCTTCCCAATGCCACAATTCCTTGCTGATTGCTCTAAAAGAGAATGTGTGGTTTTTTAATTACGAAGTAACTTTTTCTTATTTATTTCAATTAACATATTATGCACTTCTTGTTAACTGCTAGTAAGATTGATTGACAAAGACGATAAGAATCTTTTAGAATATTTTCCAAGTTTGAATTTTTCCAAAGGTTTATTACTAGTAGGCATGCTATACTGATTCACTTACAGCAGCGCATTTTTTGAAAGAAAGTCTTTTTCATTGAAATTGTCTACAAAAAACCACAAAAATTATACAACAGATGGAAGAAGGTGATCTACATTTGAAATGTTACAGTATATGAGCAAAAATGAGATTTATTTAAGAAACTGAAATTTGTTTAACAGACAATTTAAAGAAACTAGATTTCAACCTGCAACCATAACTTCTATCTCAGCCTCCAATTTGTCCTCGCTGTTGTTAAAAAATAGATTAACATCACCAACCATGGAATCTAATGAGGGAATAAGCAATTAATTTAATACAATATATGAAATCCTGACCTTCCAGAATCAAATTTTACTCAAATAAAGAATTTTTGAAATAATGGAATAAGAAATAAATGCTCTTACCAATCTCACTTTTGCAACTATTCCAAAAGCTTCTTGAAAGGATTATGAAAGTACATTCTGTTAAAAAATGAATATATATATATGTTACATAAATATACAAGTAAAATTCAATACGGGTTGTCCCAATAAATACTAGAAAATGAGAAACAAGCGAGAGAAACAAACTAGACAGAAGAGAATAAAAACATAGTTACTGTCTTCATCATGAAACCATTTTTGTTGCATTTCATATTCCTGTTCAAGTGTTAATCTTTCAGAGGCAGTCTTGTCAAGCAATTCTTCATTTTGCATCCATGTATGATACCTATAAGTTTAAAATACAATCTGATATAAACAATAGAAAATTATTGTAATTTACTTGAATTCAAACGGTCTATTGTTTCCTGGTGTAAATGACTTTGGCATTTAACCTTCACCGTGGAGTTTACATAGAATGCACCCTGCTGGTGAATTGACAACAAATTGTTTGAATAATGATTAAAGGGGCCCATTAGCCATGTACGAAGAATGCTGGTACATGACAAAATTCAAAACAGCTCAGAGAAAAGCTTCTAAACAACCATTGCAAAAAGGAAAGAGCACATTCAGACCTTATAACGTAGGCTGCATACGGCTCAGGCTTTTCTTGTGATTCCATAGTAGAACGCATTGCATCTTGGTGAAATAATAATTATTTGACAAAAATCGCACTAAAGGCCATTGTCACTTGGAGTCAATATCTGAATTAAAACTGCGTCACATCGCTTCTTCTAGAATTTTCGTTGATCACATGACCAGTGGAATATAATTAACTTCAATTTGTGAATTGGCAAACGCAATTCATGCAAGTTGTGATGAATTACAAATTTCCACAATAATGACCCTAAATTGTTTGTTTGTGTGGCGCAGTTCCAAAAAAGTTTCTAGTACATTCGGTCATCTATGAACAACTTTCGTAATGGTGCAGAAGTGCTTCAGATCACGTGACCAATGGGACCGTTAATCACATGACCAATAGGATTCTTTCATGGTGCGGAGGCGCAGCCAGCAGTTGGCAACTGATTGCATTCGTTGGCAGTATCAAAGAAAATTGAGGGGTAATGAAATACATACCTATAACACTCGAAATAGGGAGAACTTTAGATTACCGAATTCAAGAACTAATTGGGGGAAACAAAGATCTTCATATTGTTTTTTTAAAGAATTGAATGAACAATTTTGAATTTTAATTGAAGACTGTAATCGCTTCTAGCTGTGTAAGATTTTATTAGGTCTAGGTAGTATACTTTTAATTTCTACCAAGAGGTGCTTTTCATGGGGGTCCTCAAAAGCAAAAGTTACAATTTGTAACTTTTGCTTTTGAGGACCCCCATGAAAAGCACCTCTTGGTGATGGGGCATCCTCTGTAAAGATTGTTATCAAATCAAATCAAAAGCGTTCTTGGTTCCTGACTGGGTTAGTTAGTTAGTTAGGGACAGAACACCACTCCTTATATGTACTCGTTTTACTTCGTACATAAAAATTGATATCATAAATTAGCTAATAAAAGTGCTGCTTACAAAATGAAACTGCTGATGAGCAATTTTAAGAATTGTTTGAATTGAAGCAAAAATCTGTTGCTCTTCTGGTGTACGATTTAGAAATCTGATGACGTCACAGCCTCAAACGTGTCAAATGCCGCCATTTTGAAAATAATCAAGATATCAAAAATTTGCCGCGAAAGATTTGGACCCAGGGATTATGCTGACATCGCTGACGTGCCAGTATGGAAAGCAGGGCAGTTTTCGCCGAGATCTCGGGCGTGCAAGAAGAGTCCTAAAATAGTATATCTGGCCTATATCATCACCAAAAAAGGGATTTGATGACCTTAAAATAAATAAAATGCATTTGAAAACCCACTCACTTGGGTACATGGTCCTTCCTGTATGGTACCAAAATCAAAGATTTCCCATATATGGCTGTTTTTGCGTTGATTTTCATAATTTAAAGTTAAAATAACATTACTTGCTTTACCTGCAGTTTCTGTACACGTGCGGCTAGGCCTTCACTCTGTCGTCTCGTTTTCGCGTTCTAGTCTCTCTTTGAATATTTCAGGTTGCGTGGTTTTGGCTTCGAAGTTCCGTGGACTTACTATATCGTCGTAGTTTTGCTCCTTGCCTAAACTGCAGCTGCTGCAATTATACCACTGCAACTGTGCTGACGTTCTCCAACTCAGCTCTGAACAGGATCTACAAACAGGCAGTACTGTATTTCTCTAATCTCACGTGACATCTAATTTGAGATAGACTTTAAAATCGTGCATCACCATCCCATCACCACAGAGATAACATATTTTTCTGAATTTTACTAGAACCAGCAGACCCAAAAGGCTTGATGAAATACCAAATTTTTAGTTTCTTCAATTTGCAAGTTGAGTTTCTAGAGTTTTTTTAGAGCTACAGGTACATTCAGTTTTTACAAATGGATGCCTTTGGACTTTTGTCTCATTACTTGCTTGTATTTAAATTGTGAAGATAAGAATGAAAATTCTAGCAAGAATACAAAGATGGATAGCAAGCATTTATATAGCCTGCGTCACAGACCATCGTTATGGTCTGTAACGCAGGCTAGCATTTATAGGGAAGAGAGACGATGCATGTTATTCATGAGATTTGGGTGATCACAAGAATGAAGCAAATAATTTCAAATTACCAACCTAACAATACTGTCAATTTGCAGCATATATATTTTTGTAGGAAGGTTAGATCTAAGGTAAGATGACGTCAATCAAATCAAGCTGTTACAACAATTTTTTCATACAACATACAATCCACATTTCGTTCAAACATGAGCATCAAGGTTGATATTAAGTTCTTGTTATGGTCTCCTAGTGTTCTTACTATTACAAATGATACATCATTGTTTTCCAGGTGTTGTTAGATACCATCTGTGATTTTTAATATCATCATCAATATGCGCTCTTAATTCAGGCTTGTCTGCCAGGTATTCATCAATCTGAAATAAAATCAAATTCATGAAAGTGGAAGACATTTCCCGCTAAATTAAATTATTTTAGCATTGTTTGTAGTTCTCAAGGAGATCATACTCCATTAACAAAAACTGCTAAATGTATATACAGTAATCATTGCATGAGGATCAATCAAATTCATAAATGCACTGAGAAGATGTAAAATATCATCTATGTGATTACTTACAGTCATGTCTTCATATGGCTTTTCTGATTTCAGTTTGTTCAACTACAAGTAACAAAAATGATCAATGTGACACATTTGAAAAACAACTTTAATTTAAAGTTTGCTGAACTGAGCAAGCAATGGTTTAATCAGTAAAAAAGCAAGATTGAACTGAGCAAGCATTGCTTTAATCAGTAAAAAAGCAAGATTCTATAATATCCTGTACCACAATGGCTTTAAATTCAGATTGATCTGTGCTTGGAAGAACAAATTTTAAAACTGCTCAATTTTTTCTGATGAAAAAAGAAATTCCTTTTTCCCTTCAAATAACACAATGCCATATCATCATAGATTGATCATATATCACTAATCAATTAATCAATCGATCATCAATTAATCCATCAACCAATTAATCAATGATTCAAAAATCAATCTTGAACAATCAATACACATACTTGTTCTTGCAGTGAAGTAGCTCTAGCATGAGCTTCTGCAATCTCTTGCTTTATTTCAGCTTCCTAAAAGAATGGTAAATTGCTCATTATCAATTGATTACAACGCAAAATCTGTAATTGGCTAGGGAAACAAGATTTAGACCATGTTTACACTGTACTGGTATAACTTTGGGTTTGGAACAAAATTGTGATGGATCAGCCTTCCATTTACACTGTTCCTGATAATCAATGACATTTTTGTTCTTCTTCCTATGGAAAGTTGTTGTTTTAGAGCAATGTAAGCGCTCTTACCATACAAACTTTTTAATGGTTCAAAACTGTACTGATACAGTGTAAACGTGGTCTAAGAAATATTTAGTAAATCAAAATGAAATCAAGAATTTTCAATTTTATGTGAATACAAACCATTTCAGCTTTATGGGCTGCAATCCTTGTACTTTCCTTGTCTTCTGGATATGGGACTTTGAGAGCTTCATACTAGCAGTGGAAACGGAGAATATGTTAATTATTTGTCGACCAATATATGGATGTTCCTATTAAGATGTATGATTTCAGAAACTTTATTTCACTGCAGCCACAATTTTCTTTCAGACTTGAAACAATAATGAAGACTGAGTTTGCATGGTTAATTAGATTTTATATTTTGAAGTTAATTACTGTTTTTTATATTTTGAAGCTAATTAATAATTTTGAAAAACATTCCATTGGGAAGTACCGGGTGCGCCAAAAAAAACTATCATTCCACGTTTGAAAAATCGTAGTACCTAGAGTACTAGATGGATTTGAATGAATTGAATTTTGGCTGATAGCTGAAAGACGGAAGTATTTTTGTGATTTTTCTCGTGTTTTTATCAGCAGAGAAAACATAGATAAATTCAACTTTACGAAAATTCTAATCGGAATTAAAGCAACGAACATGCAGTTTCTTGTTTTATTACGCAACGAACATGCAGTAATTCATCACAGATTTACGCATCTGGTGATTTGAAGTACCATAGGAAGTCTCTAGAGATTATTATCTACGTGTCGTAGATGGTCGTGCATGTGGCATGCAGTGGCGGGGTGGCTATGGTTTTCCTGGGGTGTCCAGGCTTCATGGAAACTTTCATTGCTGCTTTAAACATAAGATCCTTTTGGAAGATTACAAAGTGCGTTTTAACTTATCTCGCGATTTGTACCTCATNGTACGAAATCTCCCGCATAGAACAAGATGCAAGAGCATTTAATCTCTCTCCCGCGTTATAGGAAATGAATTCTTAAAGAAATACTAAAGATTTTCAATCCCATGGCAATACAAGTGCAGACGACATCCGATACCCGTGAAAAACTGTAATTTTGCATTGTTCGGTGTGAGAAATTTCTGTAAGATTTGATCAAGTGTTTTAGGCCCTTTTTCAGGCATTTTGCAAACACAGAATTTTCTTACATTCGAATTTGGCTGTATTATCTGTACTCATAAAAATACGGGAAAAATCACAAAAATACTTCAGTCTTTCTGCTATCAACCAAACTTTGATTCATTCAAATCCATCCAGTACTCTGGGTACTACGATTTTTCAAATGTGGATAGTTTTTTTTGGCGCACCCGGTACACCATAGTTTGGTTTAAGATCTGTGGAATTTAGCTGATAAAACTGGAGAACATCCATTCCTCAAAATTTTTGCTATCTTCTGCCAAAAATTGACAATCCTTTTGGGACACGCTTCACGTTATGAGAGGAGTCATCATGGCAAACTCCAGTCACCTTAAAATTTCAACATAAAAGGTACCTGTTTTTTGAATGACTCAACAAGTCCAGCTTTTGAAACAGTATTTGCATAAAAATCCCAATCAATTGCTGGGGACTTTTGAGGGACAGAAGCCAAACTGCAAAAAACATTAAAAAACGTTAAAATCATGTAAATTCTAAATTCTAAAAAACGTTCATGAATGAATTCCAAAATGTTTGCTAAATACTTAATTGTTTGCTAAATTTCAAATTTTATCAAAAAAGGCGCACATGAAATTCTTTGAAATAGCGTTGGTGCGCTTGAAGATTTAATGTGCTCGGAATTTCTTCCACACGAGAGACAAAGTTAGCAATCAGGACTGGACTTAACCAAGACTTGTTTTTTCAGACTTGGCACCCTGAATACAATAACATAAGAAATTATCAGAGATTTGCCAGTAGTAGAAATTTAGCTTCAAACTGCTTTTGTGGATTTTTGTGTGCAAAAAAAAACAAGATATGAGTACTAATTTTTCTATTTGTTGTTTTTAACAACTGACAATTTACCATATTGCATTGGTTGGGTGCATCACATACACTTCCAAAGCCCATGTAAAATTGCCAGCACATCGCCCCTTTACCTCATTTAGCCATGAAACATGGGCACTTCGCTGTCAGATTTCTCCCACCATTCTTCATTTTGGGACCTTACCTACATTTTAGGCCAAAAATAAGCCTCCTTACCTCGATCTCAAGTTCTCATAACGTGTTCTAAATCCGTTGAATTCAGCTCTTGCAACTGATGGGACTTTGGAAGAGAGTGCAACCCAGTCAAATACAGCTTTTCCGGCATTTCTAGCGGCCATTTCTTGAAATTCAGACGACAAGTGTCCGATAATGTCCTAGGCCTTTGCTTTGCTTTTCGACAAGACCAGTGGATAAAGCGCTCGCTATGAATCTTGGGACAAAGCAACAACAACAATTTTTGTCTGTTCGTTTCAAAGCTCTGTCCGAAAACTGCCCAAAACAAAACAGAGGGACATGGTGCAAACTCCAAAAACTAGACCTGACCGGACATTGTGCTATACTTCCCATGATACGAAGAACGTTTAGTTGTTGCACAATTTTCAAAAAACTTATGGTGCATGCATCGCCATTGTTTTATTGGTTATATATAACCTAAACACGCCACTGTTTTATTGGTGCAAGCATCGAGATTATGAAATACAACAGGCAATTTATGGTCCTATGAGATGTCATCTTTTCTATCAGGTCATTCACTTTAAAAAAGCTTTTGGGAATAGATACAATAAATGGAGATGAAAATAACATTTCGAAGTTGCAATCTTTCTCACACGAGCACGCAATTCGGGCAGTCATTTCCAACTATTTTAATCTTTGCATTTTTTAGGATATTTTGTTGAAGTTGCGGTAAAATTAATGCCTAGCAATTAAGTCATTGTCGAACTAGACATTTTAAGTATGAAGCGTCAGAAAACAAACAAAATATGACATTCAATTTAAAACCGAGATGTGCTTGAAACGCTTTAAAACCAGCTAATCACAAACATCCCAAGCATAGTGCTGCAAATATTTGATGACAGTTGCTGTTACATTACAGCACCATATGACAGTTCCTTTTCTCAATCAGACGCTTCCCAATTCTCGCTGCTCATTGGTTCACGCAGAAACAATTCAAATTTTAGCACAGGATGTTTCTGATTGGCTTGTGACGTTCTCTGCTTCAACTATCACTGGAGATGTAGTCCACTAAATAGAGAACATTCTATGAAAAAAGGAAAAGTACTGAAGGCAAACAACGTAATCATATTTTAGGCCAATCAATCCTGGAATTCAAAATACTAAGTGAAATTGACGGTGAGATATTTTTGACATCAACGTCAAATAAAGCATTGACACCATTGAAGTAGCTTTGTTTCTTTGTTTTCTCATCTGACGCCATTAGAACATCTCGCAGCAAAACAGCAGAGCCAGGAAGCAAATTCAGGAGATTGCAGGATTCTTTACTCCTATGAAAACAATGTTTGTCAATTAATTTTTTTTACAAGAACAAGCTACTTAAAGTAAATGAACGGAGGNAAGAACAAGTTACTTAAGACACTACATATTAATTGCTTCACAAAACACTACAGGGACGATACCACAGGGAGCAAAAGACAGTGACTACCCCATGGACATAAAAAGTTCAATGGATCGAGGCCAAGGTTCCTTGGGAAAGAATATCTCAAATTTCCATTGATGAACAGAGCATGCACTATAATCTTGTTGAAGTTCTATTTCTACTTTCATTTGAATCTGAATACACAAGACGTAAATTAAACAATTAAAATGCAATACATACAGCTTAAAGTAAACATCTGGTTTATGAGTGTATTCTTCAAAGAGGACAAATAAATTCTTGGTCACATCAAATTTGAGTTGTAATGCACCACCTTCATTGAAATGACTTTGTAATATCACCTTAAAAATAATAATAATAAGAAATTGTTCATTACCTGAACAAATAATTTTAGGGTTATGAGGGCTATCAACTAACAGCTAACAAATGAAAAAATCCAAGACCAACATTCACACAATTATGATATTGACGTTGAAGAGTTCACGGAAAAGATTGGATAAGACCCGGATGGGAATGCTGTTCCCGTATTTTGAGATCTTTTGATGGAGAAATTATGAGCAATCAAGAAGCGCATGTTTTGTGTATCGATAAAAGGGGAAGGAAATTAAACACTCAATCAATCAATCAATCAATCAATCAAATAAATGAATGAATGAATCAATCAATCAAAACTTTGATGCTTAAACTAGAAATAAACCAAATTAAGAAAAATGGCGACAAACCTCTTCATGAATAAGTAAATCTATTGATCTCGCCAATCGCTGCCATAATCTCGTAAAAATTGAAGAACACAGTTCAGTATGCATTGTTTGTAATATTTCTTTGATATTCATCAAAAGATCACAGGCTCCATTGGATAGCATTTGTGTAATAAGTTCTTTTGAAGTGGGTAGGCAATGCCATCTATAAAGAAAACATCACAGTACAATATTTGATTTTAAGAAAGCTACTGTACGTAGCAGCATAAATCACTATAAGAGAATAAGGAGGTATAGATTTTTATAAGTTGCAGTCTCGATGAATGATACCAATTACTACAAAATCATGCAGACTTCCGCTGCAATCAACTTTGATTGAACAGTAGACTCCTGTAATTCAACTGAAAGTAGAAAATTTAAAACATATATGAATCAATCTTTCACAGAATATGTTAGCAAGAAGGTTAAAGTGATCTAGATCTACTTGAAAAATCAAATCACGCGAAAAAGAAATAAATTTTCGTTGATAAGACAAAACTAGAAAATAAAGTAGTTTGACCATCGTAAAAGTTGCAACGTTTTCTTAGCTTAAAAAGATTGTGTAATTACGTTCCAGAAGAAATTCAGAAAAAAACACTATTATGAGAAAAGATTACCTTTCTTCACGATATTTCTTTATTTGTGGCTTCAATTCTTTTTCAATATTTTTCAATAATTTATCGACAAGTGATAAAATGAAAGAATCTATCGATGTAATGATATCATCAAACAATGATTTTTCAAGCATGGAATCGGTTTGATCAGCAACTGCTTCCGTACTGTTGTCAATGCTTTCTTCTGTCATTGAATCATCCAATCTTATTGATTTTGATAATGTCTTTAAACTTCGTTGACTTTTAACACAATGTAGTTGAATGAAGAACTGAAAACAAAGATTTTTCTTAATTCATAATTCTAACACCGGGTAAAGATGACTACAGATGACTAAATGCACCCAACAGTTAGTGATGATTATTGTGAGATAACTGCAACCAAAACTGATTAAGGTCCTAAAGATGTCACGAATAAAGGTTGTAACAAAGAGAGCCAACTTGAAAAAGAGAAACTTGGAAAAGGTCTGGCCTTCAAATAAATAAATAAATAAATAAATAAATAAATAAATAAATAAATAAATAAATAAATAAATAAATAAATAAATAAATAAATAAATAAATAAATAAGTAAATAAATAAATAAATAAATAAATAAATAAATGATGAGTCATAGATATAACGTTTCATGACGTCCAGTTGACAAGTCTTCATAAATTATGGAGAAATTTTAAGTTTAAATTAAAATACATTAAAAGTTTTATTGAAACCAAATGCAAGTTGATGAGTCAAGTCGATCTCAATGCTAAACCAACATCTTTTAATTCTTCACTGGATGCAGCAAACAGGATGCTTGATTTTATAAACATGTTTTTCACGAAATTTTGATTACAAGATACTTACAACTTGCTCTGACCATTCATGTAATAAGTCATTGATATACTGTGATCCATTTAACAATGCAAAAACACATTTATGATTCGATGAAGATGTTTCCAAGTCTCCAATATCTTCCAATTTGTTCATGAAATATCTCAACAAAAATAACTGCAATTCCACAAATTTCAATTGCGTGTCGGCGTCACCGAATGATTGGCATCTATCTGCAAAATTGAATTTCCACGAATTAATTTACAAATCAAATTCAGAAATAAAATACCATCAATATCGAGATCAAGACAATGTCCATATCAGCCAGTAAATCAAGTGAATTAAATAATCTTTTCATTTCATTTTATTTCATCAGCATTTTAAGGAAACTTGCAAAGTAATCTTTCAGCCCCTATCAGGATGTATAGCTTTACTTACACGAACAGAATAGCACATCTGTCACAGAAGCATGCGTTTAGTTTCTTTAGTATATCGTCTGGTCGAAGGACCCACAAGGAGTCCATTACCGAACCCCACCAGACCACCCCTACTGGCAACTCATCCCAAGGACTTTCAGCTAGCATACAGAACTTTTTAGGATGAGCGGTGGTACTTCCCCAGGCGACCAGCCAAGTTTATTCAAATTCTCCAAAATAAAACATCAGACAAAGCAGAAATCCATTTCAACTTTTTAAACGTGATTAGTACCGCATTATCTATGTTCTGGAAATTCAAATAGATTATTGATTTGTTTCACTTGCTATTTTCACAATAGATAAGAGAGATAAAATGCAGAACAGGAGTGTGTACTGCTGAAGAAATCAGTTTACCTGTCAACAATGAAATCTGAATAACAAAGTTCTCAATACATGATGGAAGTTTAAAAGCATTGCTGGTTTCCAAATGGTCATATTTGCAATCGAAAGCATCTTCTTGAGATAAAAGATGATTTATTGAATCAATGGCATCTGCAAAGAAAGAATTGGGATGGATTTCTCTTGACAGATACTGAGTGTCCATCATGTTCAAATGATGAGATGAAGCTGTTTTATTTCATCACGAGTAAAAAAGGTCCCTGTTATTTTTGTTACACATTTATTAAATGCAATCAAGCGTAATAGCTTTTGCATACAAGATTAACAGCCTCTCTGACTGGCACCGGATATCAGAATGAACATTTGAAGCAAAAATATGAATCAAATTCAACAGATGGTACTCCTAATTTTGGTATGACCAAGCAACCTATTTGGTAACTTCTCATTTCATTGCTTTGAGATCACATACTGTCGGCGAATAATACAACTAACCTATTATAAAATGAAATCCAAATAAAATAAATGCAATTCAAAAGAATCGATGCAAACAGAATTTGCAACTTACACTTTTCTTCAAGCTCAAGCCATTGATCAAGATGAGGTTGCATCATCAGAACCGAAGTGCATCCTGGGAGGAGAGCTGGATAATCGAACATAGATCGAAGTTCTTTGTCAAATAATAATGTTTCATCAATCAAATGTGAAAAGAGAAATTCATTTCCGGAAATTTGTGTCAATGATGCTTTTATCTTTTCCATACATGTTTGCAGTAAAACTTCAATGAATTCATGCTAAAAAAAGAAAAATATAAATTACCAATCAAAGGTAAGTATATTAATTTTCCAATAATTAAATCATTGCATGAAGTGGATGAAAAAGCAAAACGTAAACTAAGACATGACAAGAAGGGTATCACCCATTCATGTTTAATTTTAACGATTCACCTGTGAAACGTCTTAAACAAAATACGACAACATTTATTTAATTTCTTTAAATTTTGGAAAGCAATAGACAATTACGTAAAAGATGGCGTGGAGGGAGGAAGGAGCATTTGACCAAGATTTATTGAGTGAATGATCGAATTTCTATAGAATCACTGTTGATTCCATAAAAGAATGCAATGCATCTTGGTAAAATGCCCCCCGACGCCAGCTTTTCATAATCGTCTATTGTTAGGAGCACTTATGTCGTATTTTCCAATATTTGTGTTAAGCCATATCATGAAGTATATCGTTTCTTTTCTTCAACTGGAATATGAATCAGAATGTCTGAAAGATGAAATATAAGATCATAATCGTCGCTTCGCAATCCTTGTTATTCAATTATAGATGAAACAACGGTTCCCTGCCAACACTCCAATATCACGAAGTAACTGTAATTCACTACATCCTCAGCCATCGATCTCATCTTCCTTTTGCAATCGTTCAAAAAGAAGAATCTGCGGAGTTTTGAGGGTGTACATGTGCTATAAACCCCAGGTTGCTATAAACAGGGTGTACATGTGCCATAAACCCCAGGTTGCTATAAACAGGGTGTACATGTGCTATAAACCCCACGTCTTACGTCTTGTAAAGTTGTAAGAATAATAACCTGAATGTAGTGGCTGTCAAATCCTTCTCTGTCTACAATTGGCTGCACGTAGTTCTCTAGGAATGGCGAATGATCTCGAATCCAATTCAAAACTTGAGTGAAGAACCACTGAGGCTACGAAAATGATGAAAATTGCTCAGAAGCTTTTATGCTTGAATTATCAAATAATATAAATAACAATGAACATCGAAGGATTCGTTCTTTCAAATAAATAGAGGTCTGAGTGTCTCGATACCAAAGAACCTTGCAAAAGGATTACAAATTATTATGATCATACATAATTTAATAAATTTCAATCAACCATTAACTTGATAGGTAAAACATTCATTCTTACATGCAAGAGAATATGGATAAAAAGTCTGTTCTACAAAAGCGTGGAATTTTACTGCTCTACCTAAATAAGTCTGTAATACTTTCACTATAACTGGATCAACGAAGATTCCAAAAATTCCACTTTTAATCAATTAATGAATCACAAAAAGTAGGTGAAAACGATTTCATTTTAGCTCCAAGGTCAACGTGCTTATCTTTGTTGAGTTATTTTCATGCAAAGGATCTCGTTTTCCAATAAACTGAGGCTGAGAACAAGGCTTTCATTCACGAATCAATGAAATACTGTGAAAAGATAAACAACCAATCGATCTAAAGTTACCTTCTCTAAATTGTTTGTCCTTCTCGCACCATAAAAATGAAAAACAAATCTTTTTTGTAACGGTTTTGCAAGAACTGTTGTCAAAAGCAATGTATCTGTTTCTCCTTGTCTTCCATCTTTCTTTTTGCTGTCCCATTGTTAAAGAAAAATTGATGAGAAATAGTTTGGAAATGTTTGGAGAATCCCTTTTTGTAACTATCATAGTTATGGAAAAAAGTGTAAAAACCTTTAAAAAAACTCTACAAAGTGTTCCAGACAAGGTTAGATATGTTTTTATTTTCAGCTTGCATTGAATTCTGTCTCCAGGTTCTTCAGTAACTTAGCAAGATGATACATTTTAAAGGGACATCTTAAATCCAATTTACAAAGAAATTATTGGAGCTCTGATCCATATATGTACTGTATGATTTGAGAAAGGAAACCTAATTCAACGACTTTAAGTCAAATAAACACAAAATTTAAAAAAATACGGATGGATACTGTGAAAGGATACTCAACATGAAGCTTTAATAAGAGTTTTGCAGTTGTATCAAACTGGGACATGATGTCTTCATTTTTATCAGTCATAACTGGTGATGAAATTCCAGTTGAAAATGGCCATTTCATCTTGTTTAGAATTTCGTCCATACTTCTGTAAATATCAAAATTCAGTTGCCACATTTAAAAAGGAAACCAAGTTAGTGAAAAGAGGTTTATTCATTTAATTTCCCAAATCTTAAAAACATGACAATCAATTTTTGCCTTTCAGATTTTATCCTGATGGTGGCAGAAAAATTTAGAGGAAGCACAAATTTCGAAGAAAAAAGTCTTTTTTACTTCTGAGTTCAATATACCGTAAAATCATTTTGATAAAATATCCACAAATAGATATTACTCATATGTGACTCCTTGTGTCATTCAAACTAATACAGTCCTGCAAAAGTAAACTAAAATGACAAGATTTCTTGCATCTGACCAAGCAATCCAACAAAATTATTCTTGCACAATTATGTTGCATCAAGCATGAAGGACAGTTGATTGAAGATATCACATACAAGAGAAAATATAAACTGAAAATGTACATACATGATTAAAATGCTTGATAAAACTTTAAACCAGTGCCTTGCTGATGTAACAGCAAAATCAATAAGATTTTTGCAGGAAGATTTTGACAATCTTTGAGATATTTCCATCAAGTTAATAAAAAAGTCAATTGCGATCTCAATATGTCCTTTTTCTAATTCCTTCTTCAGTTCAGTGCTGCAGAAAGAAGAAAAAACCTATTTTACAAACTATACATTTGTTTTAAGTTTAAAATCATATTGAGAAATAGAACCATTTGCTAAATATTTTTCATTTGACACTGGTCAAATGTTACAAATCATAAGAGTACATTAACTTTCCTAATGTTTAGTAATTATCAATTTGGCAATATTTCAGTGAAATCAACACAAGATCAACATTTTTCATCATTTGAATACAAAGACTCGTTTAAAATATAATGCGTAGTACAGCCAAATTGTTGGGACAATATATAATATCACGAATCTACAGTCATGGTGACAGGGAGACATTGATAAATTAAAAGTTGAATGTTCAATACCTAAGATGGGTGATTTGGCCAACCCAACTTAAATACACTTGCAAACAATTTAT
>REGM01000251.1:21660-39658 GCA_004194415.1 Aurelia aurita | reverse complement strand
ATCGTATTTTGATTTACGACAGGATTCATATGAGCAAATATAAACACAAAGATAACATTCTCTTCATTGGGTCATGGGGGTATCATGTACGACTTCCATATCGTATTTTGATTTACGACAGGATTCATATGAGCAAATATAAACACAAAGATAACATTCTCTTCATTGGGTCTTAGGGGTATCATGTACGACTTCCACATCGTATTTTGATTTACGACAGGATTCAATGAATGGTTGGTTGTGAAACAAAAATCATGGTGCTTCGTCATAAGATGTGCGGAGGAGTGTGAGGAATCGCTAGGCATAGATTATAATAAGAAGTATCACCATAATCACATCCTGCATTTGTTTTTTCAATCGTTTTAATTCTTCATTTTTCTTTTCTTGTATTGATTGTTTCACCAATGTCTCCATCGCTACAAAATAACCAAAATTCATTTAATCCAAAGTCATCACACTTTGATAAGACTAAATTGATTTCATGTTTATCAATCCCTTTCAGTTGAGCAATAAACAAGCTCTTGCATTCCAAGCGAACTTCTGGCTCGATTTTGCTTCAAATGCAATCAAAATACAATTCAAAAGTAATTTCTTGTTCAGATAGTATCTAAGATTCATAATCGATGATGGCCTGTTATCTATTACCAAGAATTTAGATTCTTTCTTACGATAAGGTTAAACAATTATCAATAAACAATTATCAACAAGGTTAAACAATTGCAGAGGACATCTTCAGATTTTGTTTCTATAAAATGATTTCTGATCAGAACTAACATAATAATCGTTAGGAGATAAGCAAGCATTCTTTAAAATAAAAATGACTCATTCAGCATACCAGTTATCTTTTTGAGACTTTCCAAAGCTTCCTTTTGCTTTTCAATGAATATTTCTTCCATCTTGCGCAAGCTCTCATTCAACTGAATGCAAAAATGAGTAAGAAATCAACGAGGAAATGATTAACCATATTTTAAACAAAAATTTCAGTATTAATCCACCTATTTTCAAAATCCTTTCGTTTTATGAAAATCAAAAGGCGTAGACAGATTCTTATCATTGGAAAACAAAAATATTTGGAAAATGGGGCGTGCACTTTACTTTCAGTTCTCATCAAATACGAAAAGAACTTTTCCGCACACCCAGAAATCTTTATTTATGTTTTAAACTTACCATTGATCCTTTAATTCTCAATTCCCTGTCTCTAGCTTCTTGCAAGAGTGCAGTATGATCATGACTGTCCTGAATTGTCTTTTCGATGTCTTCTCTTGACAGTTGTATTTGTATTGACGGAGGCAGCTCATCTGCGTTTAGTAAATAATGCTGGAAAGATACAGGATCCAACTTGAGCATCAGTTAAATTAAAGACAACATTAAAGACAACATTAAGACAACATTAAAGACAACATTTGATTCAAATATATTTACGTTCAATTCAATACATCAGAAAACCAAATGCAGAATTTATTGCTCCGTAAATTTTGAGTTTTACTTGATTAAAAAACTAATTCAAAATTATATCTATGTCGTTTAAATGAATCTAGGAGATAAAAATTTTATTGGAAAATCAAAGAACAAAGGAATGAATGAATGGCCTAATCAATTAGATTCTTTAGAACGAGAGAATGTGAAACGAAAGTGTAATATTTACCTGTGGATTTGTTTGCTTAAGCAAATTAATTGCCTTGCCACAAGCATATATTTGTTCAACTAAATTTGAGTCAAACATTTCGATATCCCTTCGATTTTGTTTCAATACAAAACCATGTGTCCAATAATGTTTATCTGTTCAATGAAAAAAGGAAACATGAATTAGTTTTGGGATAACAAAAAAAACCGATTTGATCTAACTTCAGCTCCAAAGATTGAGAACTTTTTAAACAACATAATTCAGTTGATGGATGAAGGTAAAATGGATAAATTGATCGTTGAAACAAACAAACAAACAAACAAACAAACAAACAAACAAATAAACAAACAAACAAACAAACAAACCTCGATAGTTAAGATATTGATGATCAACATCCACAAGAAATTCAGCAAATGGGTCACGACATATTCCATGAAATATCCAGTTCTTTATGTATCTATAAAATCATACTTCATTTTATATCAAACTACAATAATTAAAACTATATTTAAATTAGCAAATCATTTCAAAGTTTAACTAATAAACCAAGCCATCCAAAATATGAATCGTTGTTTGCCGAAAGTATGATGATGATTATGCACCAATTTCAAAGAATATAAGTAAATTTTTGGCAGAAATGCTAACTTAATAGACGTGACAGTTTTTTCTGTACAATTTCCTTGTGGCCATTTTTGAAAAGACTTGAAAAAACAAGGAACTCAAATACGGAGAGCATATATTATCCCATGCATGAGGCACATATTTTCTTTATTGCTACTATCGCAATTTGGAACAAGAAAATTAGGCGATAGCTAATTGACGACTTTCCCAGCATTATCAAAAAATAAATTTCAAATTAATCGCCGATAACTCGAGAATGATATGCCTGATTTGTGAAACAAATATTCACACCTAAGTTAGCTTTCTACTTCCAATTGATTATTGTTTAATTAAAATCAGACTTCAACACATGACCAGTTAACCAACTATTTGCATCTCCGTCAAATCTGTTCGCTCAGTTTGAAGCCAAAACCCTTAAATTAAATGCGGAAAACTGAGGCTCATGTAGTCAGTCTGCATGGAAAGTAGTCTTAACGAAAAAGTGCATGTAGAGAATCCTAATAGATTGAATACAACAAAGAAAACATACCTTTCACGGAAAAAATTTTGGACGAATAAATTTCGGACAAAATATTTTAGGACAAAACATTGTCAAACGCTTTTTCACGGAATTTCGGACGTTTTTACAGAAATTTCATACGACTAAAAGAACGTTATATGTAGAGTTTATTTGCTTGTTATATACTAAAAATGTCATCCACATATAGTTCGTGCTTTAATTTAAATGTTCAAAGAGTTGCAGGTCAGTAATTTCCACAAATAGTCATTGTTGAGGATGTTGAGGATTGTTGAGGATGCCGAGACTCATTGCTAAGATGGATTTCCACAAATAGTCATTGTTGAGGATCTTGAGGATTGTTGAGGATGACGACGAGACTCATTGCGAAGATGGATTCAGTTTCAGATTCAGTGTTCAAAGAGACTCATTGCTAAGATGGATTCAGTTTCAGGAAACAAAATGTTTTTCCATCAATTAGCTCTCTCAGCATCCTTTTCAATGCAAAAACGTTTCGTCAGCAAGACGTTCGTTTTACTGTGATTTTTCTATGCTGCAACAAAATTCGGGCATTAAATATTTCGGACTGCACCAAATTTCGGACATTAAAATTGTCGGGCGTTTGAAATGTCCGAAAATATTAGCGTCCGAATATTGTTTGCGTTTAATGTAATGAGTGATAAATATTAAAGGAAGTAAAACAAATCTTTACCTCAAAAATGGTGCACAAGTATCAATGTAAATGTGGAGGAGTAGTGAGTGCTGAGCAGTAAATGTGTTTTTCGTGCAAAGATCATATAGATATGAAACGAGTTTGAGTCCCTGTGGATGAATAATATTGATGACATAATATTTATTGCGGATAAATGACTGGGGATTTACAGAACAAGATATTTAAAACAAGTATGCAAGTTTGAAAATTCCCAATTAACGATTGCTCGATGGATTCACACGAATTGAGCTCTCGTTGATAGCAGAAAGCCCGAAGCATTTTTAGCAATTTTTCGGATATTTTTCTGAGCGCTGGAAATGTACGTCAATTAGAATTTACGAAAAATTCTTGATTTCGAAATGCGAAAGAAAGGGCCTAAAGCCTCAATCAAATCGTTCAGGATTTCCTCACTAGTAGAATACATAGGAACATTTCGTTTCCCTCAAGTGCCAACAAATTATTTAACAGATAAGTTAAGTTTAAAATCCAATACGCTTGTAAACGTTGATGTTTAACTCTGTTAGAAATGAATGTTCTTTTGTTGTCCTATGCAAGGAAGACCATAACGATTTGATCAGAGGTTTCAGGCACTTCTACGCAAATTAATATAATTAATGATAATTTAATTCATGGCAATGTCAGGTCACTCCGGCGGCAATCTAGTTCTTTCTATATTACATCTGTACATGGTTTCCTCAAATTTTTAAAATTTCGAGTAAAAAGGATAAATATAATCACCATGGGAAACTTAGGCTTTGGTGCGTCTCCGGATCTGCTAAATGCTGCTGAGCACAAACAAATGTCAGCCAATAATCTGACGAAAGCAAAGAAAAATAACTCTGATAGTAAAATGGGTTTGTATTAATCGCTACTAAAATAATTTTGATTTAAAGTTGATTTAATACTGTTTGAATTATTGATTTACTGACGTTGAAATTTCAATGTACGTTCATATTGGGAGAATGAGCCTCCTCAATAAGATAATAAGATATACCTCCTCAAATGAAAGGTTCTGATTCAAACTTTTAGCAATCAAATGTAAACATTGAGGAATTACTTTATTTGTCGTCCAGTTTCTTGAAATATTGTCCATAACTTCAATAAACTCTGGTTGACATTTCCTTCAGCTACAAAAATAAAATGCTTTTAAAATTAAATTTATTGAAGAAATTGGACTATTGACCATACTCTAGAAAAAACATTAACCAAAGGAAGAAACAAAGCCAAATCACCTATTACTGAATGAATATTTGATCATTTATCATCAAATACGGTAAGGGTGTCAAAACAGTATTTGTAAATATTACATTTGATTTCAAAATCAGAATCAAACGAGAAATGATTAATAAGTGAAAATAAGTGGAGTAGCTCTTATGAATGAAAGTCTTCCTCGTTCATACTACTATAAAATGGTAAACAAAAAGAACTATAAAAACAAAACAGGGCAGTTGAGATATTATACCTTGAATTTGCATCAGTGCATATTTGTAAGTTTCAAGGTATTTACGGAGACTTGCAACAAATGCTTCAAGACATTTCCCCCCAGAATAACCAGACATTCTTTCTGAGTGATGTTGAGTGAATCGATTTAGTTGTCTATAACATGATCCAATCTCTGCAAACTTGTCCATTAGACCATGCAGTGTCTTCGGGCTAAGACCAGACGTTCGCAGTAATGGATTGACAGTGAATGAACATTTGGCCTATGAAAACGAAACCATTCATTGCAGATGTTGTAGTACGAGTATATCAAAAGAGGCCCAAGTACGATAAAGGGTGTCAAAGCGAATCAGCAACGAACAATCACTGCCTTCTAATAAAATAACCTGAACTAAAATATCATCATATAATTTAAAAGTAAAAAAATTGGCAAGAATTCTGCCAACGTTATCTTATAGTAAAAATAAAAAAATTAAAATGCAAAGATGCACTTACTTTATGGAATAAAAATGATTTTGAAGGAAGACCAAACAAGACATTGATGGAATGAGTTAAAAGCATTTCTTGTGGTTCAAAGTATACTTCATCACTCTGTTCAGTAATAAACAAAGCCTCTTGATGACGCAAATTGTACAAATGGTCAAATGCTTTTGGGCCACATTCTGCAAAGTATTTTCTTTCTTTTTCGACAAAATTTCTACGAAGGAAGGCAGAAACCTTTGAAGAATTGCAATAAAATACGGGAAGAAAACGATGCAACTTCAAATTGACAAAATCACCAAAAGTTGCAACTGATTAAGGAAAGAGATTGTCAAGTATAAGTAAGCCATGATCTACAGTATTTTCTAGCATGAACTGAATCGACAGAACAAATAAAAACACTGTTTGTTGTCTTTAAATTCATTTTCGATAAATTTGAGCACAAATTTGATTGGCGAAAAAGAAATGAACTTGAAGTCGTTGTCTATATTACGCTTTGTATCTAAAGAAAATCAAACAACTTTAAGCACAACTCCTTGCAACAATCAAACAACTTTAAGCACAACTCCTTGCAACAATTAAACGGCATATCGGACAGATTAGAAAAATTGTGCTGAAAAAAAACCGGCAAATATCATAAAAGGTAAAATTACAGAATAGCAGTCACCCTGTAAATCTCTCCCATGTATAAATCTGTTGATGTTTTGATTTCAAACAATCTGTCCACACATTAAGACTATTCGCAAAATCATCAGCTGCAATAACTGTTTGCTCATTTGATGATGTGTTACTTGGAGTAGTATCGTCTATGAAGCCTTNCTTTGTATCTAAAGAAAATCAAACAACTTTAAGCACAACTCCTTGCAACAATCAAACAACTTTAAGCACAACTCCTTGCAACAATTAAACGGCATATCGGACAGATTAGAAAAATTGTGCTGAAAAAAGAACCGGCAAATATCATAAAGGTAAAATTACAGAATAGCAGTCACCCTGTAAATCTCTCCCATGTATAAATCTGTTGATGCTTTGATTTCAAACAATCTGTCCACACATTAAGACTATTCGCAAAATCATCAGCTGCAATAACTGTTTGCTCATTTGATGATGTGTTACTTGGAGTAGTATCGTCTATGAAGCCTTCATCAATAGATGTCTGAAACTGAAATAATTCAATTCAATGTTATTTCATCTATTTTAACAAACTTTGCATTCCATTTGCCTTACTTTCTCAAAATTCAACAAACAAAAACGCTTTACCAATACATAAATCCTCTCTATCTTAATAGATTTTTATCTATATATGAAGGAGTTCTATATTAACGAATTTCCTGACAAACTGGTCGATTTCTAAACGGAACACATAAAGACTATATTTCGTCTCCATCTTGTCTCTAAATAGCACTTCTAGAGATGCAGATGATAGATAACTTACCATATCATTATCAGTTATGATACTACAAAGACTACAACTGTTTGCACTAGCCATGGAGATGCCAAATTTAATATACATACCGATTTTAGTTTAGTTTCTGAGTTGAAAGTAATTGATGCAGGATGTTTGGATATTTCTGGTAAACCAAGTTTCATGTCCAGGCTTCTTGAATAGTTGTTTGTTAAGGCGCCAAACAAAGTTTCCTTTCCTTCCTGTTTTGTGTAAGATGATTTCCGAATGATATGTGGATAGAAAATTATCAGTTGATTTATAATTAATGAGTAATACTATTTTGTAACAATGGATCGTATCATCTTTTCATCAAAGTCGTCGTCATCAAAGTCATCGTTTTCATTTTTATCAAACATCCTGGTTTAGTTGATTGGTTATGTTGGTTGGTTTACTATGACTATTACTTTGTTGAGATTCTTCAGGTAATGTTCAAGTTTGTGTCACCCATAAACTGGTCGATATAAGTCTTTACAGGTCGTCTCGGCTTCAGGTTTTCCATGTCAAGGAACCCAAAGCAGTAATTCGCCTGCCAATTCAGTTTCAATTCTCCAAATATGACCAGTGACATAACTATTAGCTTGTTTACCTACATCTTTCAAAGAGTCTGAGTTTGTTATTGGATCTTNCATCGTTTTCATTTTTATCAAACATCCTGGTTTAGTTGATTGGTTATGTTGGTTGGTTTACTATGACTATTACTTTGTTGAGATTCTTCAGGTAATGTTCAAGTTTGTGTCACCCATAAACTGGTCGATATAAGTCTTTACAGGTCGTCTCGGCTTCAGGTTTTCCATGTCAAGGAACCCAAAGCAGTAATTCGCCTGCCAATTCAGTTTCAATTCTCCAAATATGACCAGTGACATAACTATTAGCTTGTTTACCTACATCTTTCAAAGAGTCTGAGTTTGTTATTGGATCTTCAGAATAATGATAATAATAACGATGTTTCAAAAACCCCTTAACTTTACAAGCCTGAACTTTTCATATTAAATACTATTAGATCAGATGTTTAAGCTGCATTCTACTAGATTGGAACTTGGATTTTATCAACAAGTATACAACAAAGGCATCTCTCTCGGCAATCCGAGGTACACTGTACCAAATACTTAAACTGAAAGCAAATATAAATTATACTTATTCAAGAAGCTAAACGTGACATACCTCCCAAAGGTAAGCAGATGTTTGGTGCATGAAATGCGCTCCTGGAATAATTGAGAAAACCTGCAAGAAGGTAAGTGGACAGTAGAAAGGGAATCAAGAGATGCTGTTATCACAAAGAGCTGTTATGTAAGGAGATGATCCAATAAAAATTTACATTTAGAAATGCAACGAGCTATTTAAGGTTAAAGATTTTCAATTTTTATCTTTCCTACATCTTGTTGTAGGATTTTGTTATGTAGTCTAATTCAGTATAATATTTTCTTCTCTTTTATGATTGAGGTTCTTTCACAATAAACCAGCTATCAAATTAAAAAGTTAAAAAGGGACTAGGAAATTGAATTATTTTCTAGTATATATATATAAGGAATTTTTTTAAATGCACATTCATAGGAAATTTTCTCAATTCTAGTGTAGATACAGCATCAACAAATGGCCAGAATAAATTTGAATAGTAACAAAATTGAATGACATACATTATTTGTTTGTGGCAGGTCTTCCAATGACCCAACATCAAAATATCTAAAAAAATTAATGACAGGAGGAGTGAAAATAAAATGATGGCGACATATAAAGTAGATGAAAACAATATCCAGAGAAAATAAATACTTGTCTTATCAAAATCAGTCTTTAGAAGATTTGATTGTTCTTTTTCAATTGATTGGTCTGTGTTTAGAATACAGATTTTTAACAGCTCTCTTCTAATAAGTCAAGAAATAGGCAGCAAAAATTCAACAAAAATAATTTAGGATTGCGAATAAAGATTAAATCGCAAATCTTGAAATCCCCTCAGTGTTTGAGTTTTCTATGGCCATCAAAAAACGTGGAAACGTCTTTTTGGCAGTGCAGAATATTTAAATCAATGACTCTGACAACCAGTGAAAAGAAGAACAAATAACTAACTGTTAGTAAATTCATGATTGAATACCTTCTCCCTCGTTTTTCCTGCTCTTCAGATATATCAACATCAATCCAACTTGAAAATATGTCTTCCTGAAATTGCACTTTGAACTATTAGCAACCGTAGAAAGAATTGTTTGCTGTTGTATTGAAGATAATCATCAAAAGCAATCAAATGTTTGAGATCATTTGGACAAAAGAGCAAAAATCTAGGGACGTTTTAAGTTTTTTACCTGCTGATGACCACTCTCTAAATATGGGGTTGTTAGTCATGTAATAAAATTCAGAACAATGAAATCTCAAAATTTCACCATTTAATAATATTAAATTTAGATAAAAAAAACAAGATTTGATTGTTATATCTTGTGTTGTTTTAGTGCAGTGTAGCAAAGTTCAGTGGGGAGGGGGGGGGGTTGAAAAATGCCCCACCCCACTACATTATTAACAAGAAGATAAGAGGAGTGTATACCTGATTTCTTTTTGAAAAGCCACTGTAAAGATCTATTTGAGTATCTTGTTTAGGAAGGCCATTGGTCCAAGCCAAACATAGCAGAAATCTGACCAAGGAGCAGTCAATCTTCTTTGCTGCAACAAATGATCACAGCGTAATTGCTATGTTGTCTATTCTAAAAAGAAACTATCACATATTCCTTGTATGGTATTGGCAAGAATCTTAAGGTGGAAAGCAAATGAGTCAACATTATGCAACTGCAAGGTGCTTGAATTAGTTTCTTTCCTATCTTTAAAGCAAACAATACAGCTATTAGGTCTGTCCATTAACCATCGATAGAGTCCCAATAATCGATTACCATTTGGCCTGACGGATTAATCAAGTAGTGCTGAATAATCATAGATAATCGATTATAGCAGAAATAATCAATTTTGAGTCACCAATCAACTTTCATTCATAATTGACTGTTGTTAGATTCTATAACATCAATTGTTTTAATTCTATAAAATTGATTAACTTGATATTTCTTGCAAAATTTTTCTGCCGCTTCAAATATGAAGCCAAAAATGGTCCATTCTTCCATGTGAATGAGTAAACCAACGATGTTTGATAAACCTATTATTTAAAAATGAAAGGTGTATACTGTAACACCAACATTTTGGTTCCTGTTGGTTTGGACAGTCACATATAAGAACTGATAGATTTGTTGGACAACAAATTTGCAGTCTGCCATGGTTGAAAGCAATGTATTTCAAATTAAATCTCTGATTTCAGATTAGCAAATTAGAAATGACAGATTAGCAAAGCCAACTAAAAACAAACAAGAGTTTTGTTGTATGAGTAAAGCTGCTCTTACATGGTCATATTTGTCAAATTTGATGTATTGAATTCAACGAAACCTGACAGTGTAAATGCAAATATTGAATGCTTTGATCAGGTTGTCAAATTCCATTGTTCAAGAATCAAACCTGTTATATTCTTTTCTATTCAGCAATGGAAACTGAATGAAAGTCATGTTGTAATGCTTTGAAAATTAGGTATAAATTCTTATGATTTTCAAACCATGTGCGCAAACTTAATGTTGTTCCTGTGTTTGTAGTTGTTATAGTTCTGTTCCCTCATGCAATGTAGTCCTTCAAAGGAGCATTGCAAGTCCCAATGACTGGGCGCTACTTTTATTGCTGCAGAAGCTTAGGGGGCCATCAACATTTAGGTTTCATCTTTTATCACAGCATTTAGCCGTGATGGAGGGGGAGGGGGGGGGAGGGTATAAAAAGACCTGCTGCATCCTATGATATTGTTAATTTTTCCAAAAGTGAAGCTCAACATGGTTTTTCACAAGTACACATGCGCAACAACGAATTATTGATGACGTCATCAAAAATCAACAAACTATATATCAAATGAAAGCCCATCTTGAGAGGAGATCAGCTATGTTTGTTTCATTGTTATAGAACAAGTGGTNGATTTATTGAATGAGACAAAATCTGACGGGGCTTACATTGTGACATATCTGCAATATCGTCAAGTTTATCACCAGATAGAATATTTCCATTTGCTTTTAGGTAAAACATTTCTTTGGCCAAATTGTTGTAAATTTCATATTCATTGTCTTCCTCATTCTTTTCCACCTCCCATTTACTGTGAGAATTTCTTGGAGAAACAACATATGGTGAATTCAAAAATGTCAACAATGAATTCCATGCCTTCTTTTCTCTTGCTTTGAGCTTTGGGTGCCATTTGTTACTTGTTCTATCTTCTGTTTCATTCAACACAAGCTGCTTTAATAATGCTTTCACATTACAGTTTTCGAATGTCATACTTTCTGTGTTATTAGTCCAGAAATAAATTATCTCTCTACTAGGCTTCTCTTGGTCTTGGATTCTGCTGGACTGGAGTGGAATTTTTAACGTATTTAGTTAGTTATATGATGCATATCAAATTTTGCCATATATCAGTTCCATTATTGTATAACTACTTCCATTATGCGAATTTTTACTACGTTTGCACGAGGACTGACTCCAGACCTACGTGTGCTTCTAATTCTTGTTCAATGTAGCTTCGTTGCCGCCATTTTCCATTGCCGAAATCAGCCCAGACAGAATGAAAGTACTTCATGTAGCTAACCACAGTAGATTCACTACACGAGTCTCAATATCGAAATTACGGACCAAATAACTGATGGAAAATGAGGACCAAACTTAAAACGTGGAATAAGATAGTTGACATAAAAAGGTACGATCCATGGCTGGGCTATTTTGAGTACAGCAGCGCTTTCTAAACGACTATCTAAAATGACAAATGAATGAAGCCGGATACTTTGTAAATACTGCAGAATGAAATGAAAAGAATTTTAAGTTAAATGTGGAAAGATGAACAATGTTCTCTTGAACACTGCTTTTCACCAAATAACAAGAACTGCAGACGCCTTTTTGAAACATTGAAAATTAAGTTGAATAAAGCACCCTTGTAATGAAAAAAAAACATCTAACAAATATCAAGGGAATTGAATTGGAAAGATGGTAAGCAAACAAAAGTGTCTTGCAATTTGCAGGAATCACAAAGGAAATGTAATTCTAGAACTAATTAGGGTAATTAGCAAATATGCAATAAAAGAAATTTTATCTACAACAATTTTAAGCATCGTCATATGTTAAGACTGAAATGATGTTGAAATGTTTCAACCTCTGTTAGCCATCCTTCCATGCATTTAGCAGGAAGCTCGGAAATTCTGTTTGCCTTGATAAATGGAATGTCTCCTGTTGACTGTAAAAGGACTCCTGTCACCATTATATGCATGCCTAAAGTAAAATAAGCTCATCATCTATTGTTATATAAACAACATGTTGGACATAGACATTTTAAAGATTAAAGATCTTAGACGTAAAAACCAAGTCTCCCTAAACAGAGGGAAGCCTATTCCACAAGCAAGTTTTTTGGTTAGTTTTTTAAAATGGACAAAATGGACAGTTATTATTATTATTATTATTAATGTCTTTATAGTAGGCGTTTAAAAGTGATATTACAGCTAATTGATGCCTACTAAAACAAAACAAAAATTAAATAAAAGCAGTTATCGATGGTGCAAATGATGTCTATTCATTTCACAGAAAAATACCTCACTAGCAATATTGGCTTGAAACTTTCTCACCAAGCAGTCTCACGAAAGCAGGGGCGCATGCAGCCCTTGAGAAGTGGGGGTCTGGGTCTCTAGACTCTCAGAAAAGGGGGCAACACCCATTTAACATATATTTTGCGTGAGAAAGATGGTAGCAAAATGGCCCTAGAATTTAAGAAACTGCCTACCAACCCCGGACCTTAGTTTCTTAAAAAAAAATGAGTGTATACTACTGTATATTCAGTTTTACGAATATTATCAAGTATGAAGAAACGCATCTTGCGGTTGCACCTTTCATGAATTCTTTCTCAAGGAATATGTTTCTTGCAATGATTTTCTCTAAGCCTATGACATTTGATGTGCCAGTTCCATCTTCTATTTGTAAGACAGCTTTTCCGTCCACGTTGTTCAATTCAACAATTAGTCCTTGTACCCATACATTGGTGAAATAAAGCACTTTACCAGTTGCCATTCTTATTCCATATTTTTCATTGTTGTTGTTTTGCGAAAAGAAGGAATTTGCTGTCCTCAGATTCTTGCTTGTTACCTGTGATAGTAATACTTTTTTACATGGTAGAGGCAATTTAAATGTCTGCATGGTGTCAAAGTGATTCTTCAGTTGATCTGTCAAAGTATTTCGTACTCTGTTTCTGTTGAAAACAATATCAGCAACAACAGCATTTTTAGAATTCCCGCCTAATATTTGTTAGATACCTCGTAATGATGACGAGACTTAAGGAAATTCTTTTCCAAAATGGAGGACTCAGAAGGGGGGCTAGAAGAAAGTGTGATTGAAGATGGCTTAGTTCCAGAAATAAATGAGCATGCAACCCCCCAAAATGATGCAATTCAAATATTTTCTACAGATGCTTTTGCACATGCATTATCTGGAGCTACTGTGAGTACGAAAACAGGCTTTAGAATAGAAAGCAGATACCAAATTTCTAAATGGCTAATGCGGGTTTTGATATGACTTTAAAGTGAATGACCTGAGTTAAAAGATGAGATCTCATAGGTTTATAAATAGTCTATTGTATTGGATCATTCAAGGCGTGGGGAAAGAAAGCAAAGCCAAAGAACACAATGACATGTTTTGGTTTGTCTTTGTCCTATTTATAGACTGGCGCCTTATAGCTCAGGTCATTCACTTTAATGCAGTTCTTGTGTGGATTCCAAAGTTCAAAGTTCATCAACAGACAAACAATAGCCCTTAGAAAAACAAGCTTCAATGCTGCTAAAGCTGAAAATTCAGCAAGAAAAATAATCTGATCTAATAAATAACTTCATATTAAAATTATTAAAATGCCTTTTTGTCACAACAGGACAAAAAGGGATTAATTTTAAAATTTGTAAAATTGATACACTATTGGTCTCATAAATGGGGGGGGGGGGGAGACAGGGAATTTCTGTAACTGAATGCCTTGCAGTTTCTGTCAAGGTATTTATAAACACTTCAATTGTGAGAAAATAACGAAAGATGCCAACTGTTTGGATGTAGAAAATATTTGAAAATACTTATTGTTTTGCAGGGAAGTGTCCTAGCAATGTCAACATTCTTCCCCCTGGATACAATAAGAACAAGACTTCAAGGTAATCCACCATGATCTCTGGCTTTTGTGCCATTACAGTTTATTTTTCATAATTTTTGGTGCATTGTCAATATAATTTCATTTCATGGCTAAGATGCCAGACTGGAATACATACAAAGACCCATTGTCTCCTTTTTGTTTTCCCTGGAATACTGATACAAAGACCCATTGTCTCCTTTTTGTTTTCCCTGGAATACTGATACAAAGACCCATTGTCTCCTTTTTGTTTTCCCTGAAATTGCCCATGAATCATGAGAACTGCATGGCTAGGATGACAAATGAAATTTAAAGTGTGCAATTTGAAAAAATCTGCTGTGCAAGGCAAACTTTCCAATCTTGCCTCTATTATACTTAACAAGAGATATTGCTATCTTAAGATTTGCGACAGATGTCTGCTAATATTAGAAAATTAAACTTAATTCTTTTAAAATACAATCTCCTATCCGGATCTCCGACCTTGATTTTGAGTCCGCCTTTTAAGCTGCCTCAGTTGACAGAATTTCAATAGGTAAGCAATTCAATTGAAAAGAATCTAGCAATAGTCCAAGTGTTTATATCTTGAATTAGGGACTCCCATCTTTGGCTAGAGTTTGCAGCTTCTTACTACTGGTCAGAGTAGGTGCATAAACTGCACGATAAGTGAGTATCAGGCCAAAACAAAATCTCAACTTTGCACTGTAAAAATCAGCATCTTCCTTGTCGAGTTCTGTGAATGAGCACATCAACTTTACAAAAATGCTGCCATCTTTCCAGAAGGTAAGGAAAATTGCCTTTCCTTTGGGGCTTCCACAATGATCTCGATAGAAAGGTCCTTCGACAATCGAATCAACTTCCCTTGAAGTTTGCCTTCACCAATGCACAGCAACCAAACTTGTTGCAAACCATGGTAAATGCTTTGTTCTGAACGTCGCATCTGTGCGCAAGCATATGAAAATCGACCTTTGCGTCGGTGGTGTCTGTTTTGCGTTTCCATGCGTAAATTTGAACATAAGCCAGCATATCGCAGTTTAACCATTGTTTACCTATTGTTTAGCCTTATCAATGTTCAGCTATCCACGCTATACCTTGAGTTTGTTTTGGAGGGTATTTTAAAGATTTGCCTGCTGCTCCGCAGCGCAAATCAAGTACATACATACATACATATATACATACATATACTGTACATACATATATTATTTAATGTTGGTAGTTTTGGCGCTTAATCATTAATTAAAAGTTTTAATAATACTGATAAATTCCATGTGGACCACAGAAAGTTTGTTTCTCTTTTTTTTAGTTGAGGATAAAGAAAAGACGCAAAATACTCTACAAATCTTCAAAGAAATTTGCCAGAAAGAAGGCTTTTCAACTTTGTACAAAGGACTAGTGCCAGTGCTCTCGAGTCTTTACTGTTCAAATTTTGTATATTTTTATACATTTCATGGAGTCAAGAAAATTCTTCGTTCTCAAGATGTTAAACAGCGACCAGCTCTTGATCTAATACTTGGTTACTTTGCAGGTAGTAACTTTCATTGTGACATATTTTAAAATTCTCATCTTATATAGGAACCATGTCTTTTATGTCACATGTGTTAAGGGGGAAGAATGCATTTTTATGACCCTGAAAGAATTATCAGATTTTGTGTATTCAGAAATACATAAGATGAAGGCTTACAAGAATGGAGAGGCTAATAGCAAAGCAGCAAATTAATCTTTGAAAAAATGCAACTGAATTTACAAGAAATCTAATTCAAAGCCCTCTGTTTGATTATACTATCTTGATGTTCAAAACATTGTGTCAACAAATGATGATTCTTGATTTCTAATGAATTAATCAAGTGATTGATTGATCAAGCTGTCAGCCAATCTGTCAATCAATTCATCAGTCAATCAATAATAGGGATCTTGCATTGATTTCATCTCTAGGACTGCTGAATTCGCTTCTGACAACACCCTTGTGGGTTGCAAATACACGCTTGAAACTTCAAGGTTTGAAGAAAATTGGAGAAGAAAATTGTGATGATATGAAACAACCTTACACTGGTTTAATCAGTAAGAATAAATATACTCCACGGAGATAAACTTCTGGAAACTGCAAAATATTTCTCATCAAATAGATGACGTGATGAAATGGCTAAAAATTTGGCTGGTTCTTCACATTGCCATAGCTCGTTTTCTCAAGAACTATTTCACATTTTGCAGAAATTTTCTCAACTGGAATATTGGCTTTGCATCCTGGGAAGGGCCACTTGGTACCTGATGTGTTATCATACTCTTCCAAAAAAATGTGGGAAAGGGTGCCTTTCTTCAAAGTAGGCATGTGCCCGCGTTTAGGGGTGCCAATTCGACCATTATTTAAAGAAGGGTGTACTTTTTGCATTTGATAAATCGAGAAGTTTTCTATAATGATATTTTCAATCAAGTGTTTTAAAATAGAATTTGTGACGAGTCAAAGAGCTTAGCAGACTGGCAAGAGATTGATTACAAGGGGTAGGATTTAAGGTGTAAGGAGTTAATATCAAAATTTTTACAAATGACTTGTCTTGTCAGCGATTAGGGTACCTAAACTTAAGAAATTCAATGTTACAAGGGAAAGGGTATGTTCTCAATAAAATGTTCTGCAGTTAGGGTATGAGTTTTGTCAAAACAGGTCGGCGTTAAGGGTCCATATGCATGCAGCACCTTTGTACGAGCATGATACTATAAGAAAGTACAGGAATGGGCCCCCTGAGCTCTGCGTATGTTTTAGCTAAATTAAATTCAGTAATTCGTTCAAGATCAGTAACTGTAGATTTCTAAAACTACATGATTGGCATTTTCTCTCGTATTGAAACCGTGGTTCTGATTTTTAGATGCGGTGCAAAGAATTGCAAACGAAGAAGGAGTCACAGCCTTGTGGCGTGGCGTTCAAACCTCGTTTCTACTATCAGCAAATCCGGCTATACAATTCATGGTTTATGAGGCCATCAAAAGATTTGTCCATCGTTTAAAAAGAGTAAATACAGGAAAAATTAAGGTAAGATTGCGCAAAATGAATATCTTCCTAATTCAGTAATTATGCAAAGAAACTGGGCTAGGCTGAAAAAATAGATGATCAATGCATTGGAGATGAAATTCAAAGAACATCATTTATACAATTTTAGTCTCCTTCATGTCTTATTGTAGCTCTGAAAAGAGAAAACTATCTAAGGTTTCTACTTTCTTACCAAGCAAAAGAAATCATTAATTAAAGCAAGCTAGTTTAGCAGCATGTAGTTTCCTTTTGAAAAGTGCTTCGAATATTGAATTATTTGCTGTAACAGCATGTTGGCTCACGTCACGCAGCAAGTAAACCCAAAGTAGAGTTTCGAGAATGGAGCTTGTTATCTTAGCAGTTTCAATTTGATATATGACAAAGACAGTGGCGGTGCGGTGGTTATCTTTATGGCGTACAACTAAGGGCCCCCAACCACTAGTAATATCAAGAGTAGATTGATATACTCATTTGACTAAGGCTACAACATACAATTTTTAATCCATCATATTCAAATTGTCCTAAAATCATTACATTTACTTTTTTGCTGCTCCTTAAATTTTATTTAAATGATATTAGATGAAGCAAGAAGTCTTTCTGTCTGAGGATGCATTTTTGAACCAACCACAAAGGTTTCAATGGAATCGTACACAAAAGTTCGACTCCGTCCTTCTTATATATCAGTAGTTTTGAATCTGCATCATGGATCAACTTTTTGCTTTAATTGGTCGATGCTAAAACACCTTCTCATCTTTGTTCTAGAAAAGATGCTTGAACTTTGCCAAACATTGAACTTCATTCTTATTTTAAATACAGTTAACAACAATCTTGAATGCGCCCATAAATTTCTGCCCGCTTCGCCCGCAGTCTTAAAATTAATCATGTTGCTTTAGCTGAAAGAAATCTTCTCATAACACTGTAAATAACACTGTAAATAACACTGTAAATAACACTGTAAATAACACTGTAA
>REGM01000251.1:0-20469 GCA_004194415.1 Aurelia aurita | reverse complement strand
AAATGACTTGTCTTGTCAGCGATTAGGGTACCTAAACTTAAGAAATTCAATGTTACACGGGAAAGGGTATGTTCTCAATAAAATGTTCTGCAGTTAGGGTATGAGTTTTGTCAAAACAGGTCGGCGTTAAGGGTCCATATGCATGCTGCACCTTTGTACGAGCATGATACTATAAGAAAGTACAGGAATGGGCCCCCTGAGCTCTGCGTATGTTTTAGCTAAATTAAATTCAGTAATTCGTTCAAGATCAGTAACTGTAGATTTCTAAAACTACATGATTGGCATTTTCTCTCGTATTGAAACCGTGGTTCTGATTTTTAGATGCGGTGCAAAGAATTGCAAACGAAGAAGGAGTCACAGCCTTGTGGCGTGGAGTTCAAACCTCGTTTCTACTATCAGCAAATCCGGCTATACAATTCATGGTTTATGAGGCCATCAAAAGATTTGTCCATCGTTTAAAAAGAGTAAATACAGGAAAAATTAAGGTAAGATTGCGCAAAATGAATATCTTCCTAATTCAGTAATTATGCAAAGAAACTGGGCTAGGCTGAAAAAATAGATGATCAATGCATTGGAGATGAAATTCAAAGAACATCATTTATACAATTTTAGTCTCCTTCATGTCTTATTGTAGCTCTGAAAAGAGAAAACTATCTAAGGTTTCTACTTTCTTACCAAGCAAAAGAAATCATTAATTAAAGCAAGCTAGTTTAGCAGCATGTAGTTTCCTTTTGAAAAGTGCTTCGAATATTGAATTATTTGCTGTAACAGCATGTTGGCTCACGTCACGCAGCAAGTAAACCCAAAGTAGAGTTTCGAGAATGGAGCTTGTTATCTTAGCAGTTTCAATTTGATATATGACAAAGACAGTGGCGGTGCGGTGGTTATCTTTATGGCGTACAACTAAGGGCCCCCAACCACTAGTAATATCAAGAGTAGATTGATATACTCATTTGACTAAGGCTACAACATACAATTTTTAATCCATCATATTCAAATTGTCCTAAAATCATTACATTTACTTTTTTGCTGCTCCTTAAATTTTATTTAAATGATATTAGATGAAGCAAGAAGTCTTTCTGTCTGAGGATGCATTTTTGAACCAACCACAAAGGTTTCAATGGAATCGTACACAAAAGTTCGACTCCGTCCTTCTTATATATCAGTAGTTTTGAATCTGCATCATGGATCAACTTTTTGCTTTAATTGGTCGATGCTAAAACACCTTCTCATCTTTGTTCTAGAAAAGATGCTTGAACTTTGCCAAACATTGAACTTCATTCTTATTTTAAATACAGTTAACAACAATCTTGAATGCGCCCATAAATTTCTGCCCGCTTCGCCCGCAGTCTTAAAATTAATCATGTTGCTTTAGCTGAAAGAAATCTTCTCATAACACTGTAAATAACACTGTAAATAACACTGTAAATAACACTGTAAATAACACTGTAAATAACACTGTAAATAACACTGTAAATAACACTGTAAATAACACTGTAAATAACACTGTAAATAACACAACACTGTAAATAACACTGTAAATAACACTGTAAATAACACTGTTAATAACACTGTAAATAACACTGTAAATAACACTGTAATTGCACTGTAAATTGCTCCCTCAGTAGAGTGCACGCACGCACATGCTAAGTTGCTTTATGTCATTTTAGTTTCTTGTTTTTTGGGGCCCCGAAACCATAAANAATAACACTGTAAATAACACTGTAAATAACACTGTAAATAACACTGTAAATAACACTGTAAATAACACTGTAAATAACACAACACTGTAAATAACACTGTAAATAACACTGTAAATAACACTGTTAATAACACTGTAAATAACACTGTAAATAACACTGTAATTGCACTGTAAATTGCTCCCTCAGTAGAGTGCACGCACGCACATGCTAAGTTGCTTTATGTCATTTTAGTTTCTTGTTTTTTGGGGCCCCGAAACCATAAATTCACAAAGGGTCCCACACATCTCCGCTACGCCACTGGAAGATTCATAATTACTTGCCTTTTTAAAGTCGTACTGATCCTAACTCATGCTATGATTTACAGGGGATTTCGAACATTGAATATTTCATAATGGGTGGTGCAGCAAAGGCAGTCGCTACAGTTCTTACATATCCATTACAATTGGCACAATGTAGACTGCGGGTATGTTATTTCATGTATTTGTTTCATGGGAATTTAATTCACTGTATGGTTGATTTCATTCTGCTCCTCAATTTAGACACGAGTTTAGACACGACTATTTCTTTAATGAGGGCAACAACGAACATCATATGGAGGGTCATTCAGAGAACGGAAAGTGACCAATCCAGTGTAATCGACATTTCCAATTATTTATGAGGATTAATAAGACCAGGGCATTATCAGTACGTTTTAAGACCATCTTATTCATCATCATATATTTATAACAACATGATTTGTCTTAATTAATTGGAAATGTTGATTTACATTACACTGGATCTGTCACTTGTCTTTCTCTGAAATAACCCTCAAAATGCTGTTCGCCGTGGTCCTCATACTTCATAAAGCTGCGCCTTTAAACTAATGAGTAGTATATTTCTTTTTGAATGCAATAATTTGTAATTGAGAGAACTAACAAAAATTACCCTCCCAAGGTGAGGTTGGAAGGAAAACCTGCATTTTTCCTGCCAAAGAAAACGCAGTGGAGGAACTGAAATAAAATAAGATAGTGTGCTCCCTCAAACCCCACACCAAGAGAGAGACGAATTGAGACCCGACACCAAGTAGGGTCGAAGCGTAATGCGAGAAGAGAAAGGGCAACCCCGTTATGCGATAACTAGTCTGAAATACCTGCATAGCCAACCAGAGGCGAAAGTGCACATTTATATAAATGAAAATTAAATTACTTATCAAATCTGACGCTCGAAGCATCGTGCTGAACACGTTGCTGCTGCACTGCAACTGGCCTGTAAATTGGCCAGCGCTGAAACGTAGCTGAATAGCAAACATGGCTCGAAGGCCACATAGGCCATGTCAACAAGCGTTGTTTGACGCCGTCGATACTTTTTAGCAACTTCAATACGCAACCACTTCGCACGAGCGTGCAAACATTAATAATTCTCAAATCGAACTCTTTTTTTATACTGTATAGAAAACCATGCCGCATGCACGACTATTTATAATCACGTAGATAATAAAACAACACACATCCCTAGAGACTTAGAATCTATTGTACTTCAAATCGCCAGTGGCGCAAGTCTGTAATAAACTGTAAGTTCCTTGCTTTAACTTTGATTAAGTCATCATAAAAATTTGAAACAAGATAGAAATTGACTTTTTGACACCCTGTGAGTGAGGTCGTCAAATTAGATCAAAGTATTTCAAGAAGATAGCTATATCATATCTTCTCCTGAATGTACAGATGATGAACGGTATGGAACGTATCCAAATCGTGTGATCATGGATTTTTAGAATAGAAATAACGAATGGAAAATGATAAAACTGAACTAAATCCTCATCAACAACAACGGCTTTCTTGTATAGAATGAGCTTGTAGTGAACGAATCAACTGCACTTCCTTGAATATGAAAAGACTTTTTAATCGTTATCTTATACGTTCTTGATATTAAAAAAATAGTTCAGTATTTATTAATTGATGACTTTTTCCTCAATGAAACATTTACACTTTTAACAGTAGGTGAGAGGGCGTCAAAGTCTCGAATATAATGCCTCCTTTGTATGTGAATATGATGCCTCTTTGTATGTGAATATGATGCCTCCTTTCTTTGTATGTGAATATTTTCAGGCAAGCAAAGAAGCAGTAACAAAATCAACCAGAGGAATGTATAGCATGTTATTACAGATTTACAAGTGAGTAGTTCTCTCTTCTTCGATATTATTAAGAAGTTAATAGCCACAGTAGGAGATTTAATCTCTAGCAATAAAATTATATTGATTGGTCCTTCCTGGCCTATAAATGAACAGCACGTTAAGTTTGCACGTATTTATCCGATAATGTCCTTTTGTAACATTTCATACTTAACATTTGATGTCATTTGATATTTAACAAGAAGACAACAAGTTGTAAATTAAATCTGATATTCAGCTTGCTTTATTTCAGGGACAGAGGAATTGTAGGATTATTCAAAGGACTTGAAGCCAAATTAATGCAAACGGTTCTTACTGCATCATTGATGTTTTTAGTTTACGAAAAAGTCATATCTTTTATTTTCAAGTTATTAAAACTAAAGAAATAAAATTTATTGTGTAATGATAGCGAGTTGCTCATTTGCAAGAACAGCTCATTCAGCAAATAGATTCAATTGTAACTTGACCTCTGTTTAATTTTTGAGCTGAAATGCTTGATAACGAGGTATGAAATAATGAAGAGAAAAGAGGCAATGACAAAATGGTGTCGATTCTATATTGGTGAGAAAGTCTATTTGAACGAATAGAGCATTAGTTAACTATTCTATGAATGAAGAACATTATATTTGATTATATTTGATTTCAGAAATATCATATAGACTATACTTGCTTGATTTCTATGACCAATTAACTCTCGATGTAACGGCCGGTAAAAGGCTTAACAACGATAAGAGGCCAAAGAGAAAACTTGCCACAAGTCTGTCTCAAATTAGATGTCAGTTGGCGTTTAATTGCGCGCCAGTCCAATCTCCTGTGTTTAACTTCAAAGAATTTGGCACCAATCGATAGCTGAGAAAATGCGCTATTCTGACATTGTTTTGAAAGTTGAAAAACCTTTCAATTGGATTTTCGACGATTTTTGGAATTTTTGTCAACATCTTCCACACTGAAGTTAATTGATTTTAGGCCCATAGAAACATCGATCATTAATATGCCGATATTCGTATAACTCGCTGTATCATTGCCTACAAATAAAATACAAAAAATTGAGGAATTTACCCTTCCTGATGGCCTTCGAAACTGCTATGTTCTTATTACACCAGGGCGTTGCTTTCTGTTTTTCGCCCCTTGAAAGTTATACAGCAAAATCATAACGACGAAAACGCTTGCCGCGCCGTTCTTTGACGCGCCGTTCTAAAGAATTTTATTACATTTCCAAGTTTCATGTGCATTCTTAAAAGTTTAGACAATTCACTATTGGTTGGAAGAACGATTTCATCTCCCTTGATGATACCCTCTTTTTGTGTTGGAATTTGTTTGTTTCTGAAACTGCTAACCCCCAAAGATGCTAACCCCCAAAGAACGTAGAAATATAAGATGTATTGTGAATTATCTCTAAGGACTTTAAGGGCCACTTTTATTGCAAAAAGTTCCCACTCGCATTCAACAGTATCACTGCGAATTGCCTCGTGTAAATCCTACTTCCGAAAAAATGGCTTGTTTACATTACAATGCAAAAAGCAAAGTAACCAATGTCGAGAATATCTCCCTAGCTTAGCAACAACTGGGCAAGTTTTTAAGCCATAAGGAAAGGTAAATTCCCCGACTTTTTGTATTTTATTTGTAGGCAGTGTGACAGTGAGTTATACGAATATCGGCATATCAACGATTGGTGTTTTTTATGGGCCAAAATCAATTTCATAACTTCAGTGTGGAAGATGTTGACTAAATTCCAAAAATCAAAGAAAATCCAATTTAAGGATTTTTCGACTTTCGAAACAATGTCAGAATAGCACATTTTCTCAGCTATCGATTGATGCCAAATTCTTCGAAGTTAAACACAGGAGATTGGAGTGGCGCGCGATTAAACGCCAACTGACATTTAATTTAAGACTCTGCAGGAATATCTATATGCTAACCATTGTCTTGTCCATACAGTTAATGCCTTGCTCATTGTAGCTATTGCATTGCACTGGAAATTTGAGATAAACTCTAATGATAACACTAGCGATAACTCTACCGATAGGTGATAACACTAGTGATAACACTAGCGACAAGTTTGACGACATGATGAGTGCATACAACCTGAGTGCTAGCAAAGAAGACGAAGGTCTCTAATCTTCCAGCGGTATGTCTCTAAACAGATATGACATTGATTCACCATTATGTATTCTCCTCACTGCTTCTGCAATTATCGCACTGATGTCAACTGACTTGATTTTTTTGCATTGTGCCTGCTTTTCTTGAGATGGCAAAGTGTTTGTCACTATAACCTTAGACGAAAATAGACAACATTTCTATCTGGTCTAAACAATGATTTAAGGAGTTTGATTTTGATGAATAGATCGACGAAAGGGGCTTTTGAGTGATCGTTCATGCAATCTGCCCAAACATGAATAACATGATCTGCTAAAATCTTTCAAAAGGATTCCACGGCTCACTCACAGCTCTATTCTTATTAGGCATTTAGCAGAAGGAACACATTGAACAATTCCAAGTAAAAAGCGTGTCTACCGCAGTGAGTGAGCCTTGTTTGTCACAAAACGCAAGCTTTATTTGGCACACGTAAACAAAAACGCTTCAAGTCAGAAGTAAACTTTTCAATGGTAGCTATGGCAAAAAATCCATCAATCAACCAATCAATCCACTTCATCAATGCAAGAATAATCAATCAATCAATTTACCTCATCAATGCAAGAATCTTCAATCAACGATGGCGCATTTGAAGAAAGCAATCCATGAGTTGCCATGACGTAAATTGTGTATGCACCGCGTTCTTTAAGTAATTTTGCAGCCATGACTAAGGGTGCTACGTCATCAATCATGTCATCCTGAAAAAAGGTAACGCTGCTTCTTACATTGTCATTTAACTGTGTTATGTATGATGCTTCTATACAAGTATATGAATAACCCTAACAATCTATGGGACAAAATCGATTTCATGATGTTTTCTTGATATCAAGCTAATAAAGATATGATTTTTATTGATAAAATGCAAGATATAAATATCATTTTTAGTTAATAACAAATCTTGATATAAATATGATTTTTAGTTCTTAATAACAAAGCTTGATATAAACATGATTTTTAGTTAATAAAAAAGTTTGATGTAAACATGATTACCACAATAATTCCAATTTTGCCATCTACGTCCCCAACAAGATTCATTGGTTGTTTAGTTTTTATTGGCATCCCTAAAAATGAAAACAGTTTTATTGGAACAGTTTTGTCAAATAAATGTAATATTTGAGAATGAGTCATAAAATTGTTGAATTGAATCAACAATTTTGCATTGGTTACTACAAGGTATTTCGTATGACAGGAGTGGATTGGATAATCACAATATTGAATGATTGACTTAGTCAGTGAGTGAATAAGTACTTCAGATTTACGGAAATCCTTGACATTGGACTCTTTCATATTGAATAGACATCACATGAAATCATTAAACTGATGCAAAGCATGATCACTAACCATCAAAGTCTTAAAGATCAGAATGTCTATTTGATGTGCATTGGTATCTTTTTGGTTGGGCACAGTTTATACATATTTGTACTTTGCAATGAGACAATGAGATACAGCTTACGCAAGGTTGGCATTGTGTTTCCAAAACCAATCACAGCCCAAAAAATACACGTTCTCCATGATTTGCACAACCAAAATATTCTTCAGAAGAAAATAATTTAGGTTTGCTGGAGCCTTGATATTCCAGTGTAATGGTCGGAGTCATATTGAACCAAGTTACCTTGCATAACATAAGAAAATTGCATGAAATAGGTAGCTATGACTTGCCTGGGGGTATGAGCTGTGATGCAACTTCACAATATTGTGTATTTGAAATTCTCCTCGGTCTCTCTGGGGGTGGTGAATGTCTTCCATCAACAATCTCACTATCGGTCTCAAGTTGATCTCCATGTATTACAGCAAGGCCTAAACGCAGTCGTTCAGCAAAGGATTGTGCTCTGCAATCAAACAAAACATTGTTTCGCAATGTGAATGAGATTATGATTTTAGTTTCCAACTTCCTATGCCAATCAATTGGTTGATCTCCATGGATTACAGGCCTAAACGCAGTCCTTCGGCAAAGGATTGTTCTTTGTAATCAAACAAAAACATTGTTTTGTCATATAAATATAGCAATGATTTCATTTCCTAATTTATAAATGGCACTATGGTTATGATATCAAATTGGGGCTCCATTTCTTCTATCATCAACCTCTACCGGGTGAGTCAGAAAAAACAATCCCCGTTTGAAAGGCCACAGCTCCCTGGATATTCAATGGTTTACATATTCAAATTCAATTTAAAATTTACCTTACTGAAATCGGCCACTCCATTCTGAAATAATGAGTGATCTTCTGGAGAAAGCTCCTTCAAGAAACCTTCAAAATAGGCCTAAAATCACGAGCACATTTTCCAAATATTTCTGCCTTACAGCAACGACTTGCACATGCTTTAGAACGTTTTATCCTCTTGGGAGGATAAAATTTCCGAGAATAATGTTGTTATGTTCCCAGGGATGGCACTTTAATCCTCCCAAAGGGATAAAACGTGTTAAAGCATGTACAAGTCATTGCTATTAAGGCAAAAAGAAATATGATGGAAATGTGGTCATGATTTTATGCCGTTTTTAAAGCTTTCCTGGAGGGGCTTTCTTGAGAAAATCCCTCATAATTTCAGAACGGAGTGGCCGATTTCAGTCAGGTAAAATTTAGAATTTATTTGAACATATCCACTATTAAACAATATATTTACCAATATTATTGCCTCGATATTGAGGGAGCAGTGGCCTTTCAAACGGGGATTGTTTCTTCTCACTCACCCGGTATAATTATCTCTAACTACTTAAATACTGCACTTTGCATTCACTATCTTAGTTACAAGAAAGACTGTGGCACACTGCGAATATATCGAAGGATTTACAATATATCAAGGAAATAAGAATTTAGAAGTATGTGTTAATAGAAATTGTAATGGAAAGGACATTCAAACCTCGCAGCTGAAGCTGGATTTTTTGCAACAATTACTGCATTGCGATAATCTGGAACCTAAAATCAATATAAGAATATTATTGGCTGTTATACGAAAAAGGTATCCACCTTTGACAGGCCATTATAAATCCCACATTTGCCTGATTTTGACGACTGAAGAGCAAAATAAAAATGGTAGTATGTAGCCGTGAAAGGGCAAATTAGAAAGGGTAGTTTAAAAAGGGAAAAATAAGGAGGGTCGTATGTAGCCGTGGAGGGGGAGTTAGGAGAGTTAATTAAGAAAGGGCAGCAAGTAGCCAAGAAAAGACACAGTAGAGAGGGAAAACAGAAAATGGTAGAATGTAGCCCAGAAAGGGCAAATTAGAAAGCGTAATTTAAATGCGGAGCTTTACTGTAGTAAGTAGTGTATACCTTGTCTTGGATATATTGAATCAAAAATGGAGATGCTCGTAAATTGTCAACAGGACAATTAAAGAATCCTTGAATCTCTTTTGAATGCAAATCCATTGTAATCACTTGGTCAATACCTTTGAGACGAAAGTAATCCATGCATGTCAACGAGTATTGCTACTACTATGACCTACCCTTATCAAAATGCCTAAATAACTCCATAAAAACAATTTAAAAAGGTCAATAATAAATGGACAGAAGCAATCACATTGTTGTGAAATGTATATCTACTGGGAGACCTGTGAGTACAAGAGCACTGCAGGTTTTATGCGTATGTTTCATAGCGATCATAGCGATAAAAATAACAGGTGTCAACAAACTTTATAATTTGCCTAGAGTTTTTGGGATGTAGGTTCTTTTTCCAAAGTGGTGTTGTTATAATACCAACGACTTTACTATGAAACACAATGATTCCATACTAACTAAGTTGACATGTCTCAGTTTGGGTTTTGTGTATACAACACCGTTTCTTACCTAAGATTACTACTTCTCAAAAATACTAATCAGAATGTCAAAAATCATGGGAATTCATGCGATGCAGAGGTATGCACGGTCTGTACTATATGATATTAAATAAAATGCAATTCAAAGTAATGCGTTGACAATATACATACAGTTCATACATACCAGATCGACAAAGCATAGTTGCAATGAGCTTAGCTGGAATTGCTCCTCTATTTCTCATTTTACTTTGTTTTGAATAAGGTAGATAGGGGATGACACCTATTCAAGACAAATCACACTAATAAGAATAAAGTAAAAAACCCTGCCAAGAAATCATCGCAACCTTCATGAATGATAACTTGATGCAAATACCGGGTGACCCACACAAGTGAACCGAGAAAATGTGTTACAAAAAATGGAGTAATCGACCGAAAGGAGTGACGAAAACGTTCTTAACAGCTACTATTTTTGCTATTTTTGTCGAAATTGCAGACTGGCAAAGGTGAAGAAATAGTGAAATCGGACAGATCTAAAACACACCAAAAGTCATCAAAAACAGGGCATCGATTTCGATCAGCGATGTCAATAAAAATAGCAAAGAATGATGGCGATGCAGCCTAACCAAATAACATTTAAATTACACAACTCGGTCGATGACTATATTTTGTGCAACAGATTTTCTCAACTCTTACAAGTTTTATCAACAGTACCAATTTTGCAATAATAATGACTTAGTGAAAATAAATGGATCTAAAATCCTTTGAATGTCATCAAAAACTAGGGATCGATCAACCAATCACCTTATTCTCACAAATTACATCACCTTATTGTCACCAATCACCAATATAAAAAGAACAAAAATAAGTTGAATGAGACATCTAGGGACCAAACAGTATTTGAATAGCCTGTGGGCAGCCTCAACACTCCTATGATTGTCTTGAACCCTCCTCTCTTATCAAGGCTAAACGCCTGCGATGCAATTGTGAGTTCAACCTCGTTCCCAAGGGTATCTGTTGTTGTCAATATAAGGCTAGCCCTCAACAGATACCAATTAGTATCTGATACTTCAATGTAGGCATTACAGTTTACGGAAAACCTTCATTGATACTGGGTACGAGGTTGATTGTGAGTTGACACTTGTACCAACAAAAACGAATGAGAATTAATAATAGAAAAAATGAAAAACGTACCGACGACTCTATTGGCACACGAAGTCTTTAAAGCATACGATGTGATGAGTAACTGCATTATTGCATCATTTGGGTCACTGGTTCATGAAAATAAAGGAAAGCCACTTAAATACAGGACATGCCTTGTGTACACACTTGATCCTTACTAGGGAATTATTAATAATTCGCTACATATAAATAAGAATTCCTGGGGGTTATGAAAAATTGCAAGAAGTTTAGAACAAGAATTCTTAGGCAATGTACCTGTACGGCCTGTACTGTAAGTGTAAGTGTACTGTAACAAGATCAGCAAATTGTGTGTACAGTACCAGCCGTGTGCACATTAACACTGTTTTCCAAACTTGAAATTCTTATGAATTCTTCAAAAAGCTTTTAACTTGGTAAGAATTCTTGTTTAAAATTTTTACAGTCTTTAATACGACTCAAGAAGTCTTATCAGAATTTCCAGAATTCTTCAAAATTCATAAAAAAGCATTTTCTGAAAAGTACTATAGTTTTTTCATTGCAGAGACTACTGATATGATAATGTGATGTCATCATAATGTCACTTATCTAATTAGCCCCATTTCAAAAAAACAATTGTACATTATGTTCAGGACTACCACTGAACCACTGAGGAAAGTTTCTTTGCTATAGATGCAAAACTAAAGATTTTATTCCCTAGTCTATAGTGACTGAAAAAGTCTTGTCTGCATAGGGTTAAGGGTTCTTGCTTAAATACACCTCAAGGATTCTTAGCAGAATCCTAACATATTCTCACAGGTATTTTCTTGAAGAATAAAGCCCTAGGGATGCCTTATCAATTAGATTTGAAATTTAAAATATTGCAATAAAAAGAGTACTTGTCAACAATTTGGAGCAGGAAAACATCTTTGCCTCTGACAGAAGACTCTATCTCAATACGTGTCTCTGTGAATAAACAATCAAAAAAATCATTTTGCATACTTTATTTCTAACAAACATTGTTATTGTTAGAAACATTATAACGATAAACATTATATCTTATAAAGTTCATAATTTTAAGATGCAGATTAGCGGTTTTATTAAGACCCTTTTGACTGTACATGACACCAGTATGAAATAACCGTATGAAATTGTACCATTTTGGACCTGTAACAAATTTTGAAACAATACCAGTACAAATAAGATTTGAAAATGACAGGAAAGGAGATGGGTTTACTTGAAAACAGCATTGTACAAATGGCTGAACACAGTACAATTTGGAACCAATAAGAAAGGAATTACACTTAAAGCAAGAAAAAACGCAGTGTACTGCCAGTTCCTTAATTCTGAAGGAAAGAGTAACTACAAGAAACCTTAGATCCAGCAAAGAAACTAAACTTGAACCAGCTTTAGAAAGAGGAACTTTCCAGAACACAGCATCGAGTTTATTTAATTCATTGCACCCTACATTAAGAAATGAAAACAACTTTAATTCATACGCTAAAGGACTTTGTAAGTCTTAAAAAAAGCCGCCAAACGACTTAGTATCTAGTAAATAATTTGTAGCCATTCTTTTTTCCTTTTACGAACTTTTTGATAAGGCTTTAATTTTTTCAGAATAACTTTCGGATGTAGAGCCACTATGTGGATAAGCCGTAAATGATCCATTATTATTGTCTCTGTTACACAGTGATTTTGAACAATGTTGTTTATATAAATTGATCAGTGGATTAATGTTCTTGAGCTTTGGCAACAACAAGTTTCCTCAAATCTCAAGCACTTGTCGGAGGATTCTGGCAGAGTGTAGCACCACAGTCTTTTGCAATTTTGCTATCCTGGTTGGTAGCTACTCTAATCTCCTTCCATCTTTTAGGCAATGCTTTTGGTGTTGTTCTTGGCGCCCCAATTATAACTGGAATGAAATTTACTTTTGTTCCACAGATTCTTCAGTTTCCTTGCTAAGTCCACTATAATCATATCGGGCCTTCTTGCTTCAATAACGTGGTCTGTTTGTATTGAAAAGTCCCACACGATCTTCTACTCTTCGTTTTCGCATAAAGCTTGTGGCTCATGTTCGTGCAATTTTGCGTCAAGACCATATTTCCTTTATACCTCCCAGTGTATCTTTCTTCCTACCCGGTCATGCCTGCGTTTATACTCCTTTTGTGCCATTTTTCTACATTCATTTAAGAGGTGGTTGATGCTCTCATCTGCTTTACCACACATCCTACATTTACTGTCTTGTTGAGTCTTATCAATTTTTGCTTTCACTAAATTTGTTCTCACTGCCTGTTCTTGTGCTGCCACAATAAGGGTCTCGGTTTCTCTCTTCAGGCTTCCATCATTTAGCCACAACTATTGATCTTTATCTGCTACTTCCTCTGTTCGTCTGAGAAACTATCCATGAATCACTTTCTCTTTCCAGTTTGTTTCCTTTCTTGTCTGTTCCATCTCTTCTTAAACACATTCTCAGTTTCAAGTTCCTCATCCTGAGCATCACCTCTAGCTGTAGTCCACAGTTTCTCCTTGCTTTCTTTGACATAGCTTTTCAGGCCATTGTGGCCAGATTGACAGTATCTTCAGCGCTCAGGAGTCCACTTCCACCTTCTTTCCTGGATATATTGAATCTGTCGACATTACTTCTTGGGTGGAGTCCAGCAGTGGTGAAAAAAATAATTACCTTCCTGCGAAGCAATCTCAAACTATGATTCTTCCTTCTATTGTTTTGTCGCTTTTTCTTGTGCCAGATTTCAAGGCACTATTGAACTACTATACAAGGCATATGTGCAATAAAGAACACAACCAAACATTGCCTTTTTCCTTTGTTCCGTCCTTCCTTTTTTCCTTCTTTCCCCTTTACATTTTCAATCTTTAGATTCTCTTTTCCTCCTGTCTTCTTTCCCCTTTCCATTTTTTGCTCTTCCTCGTTTCCTTCAATCCTTCCTTTTCTTTTCTTTTTATTTCTCCTTTCATCCCTTCCTTGTTTCCTTCCTCNTAATTACCTTCCTGCGAAGCAATCTCAAACTATGATTCTTCCTTCTATTGTTTTGTCGCTTTTTCTTGTGCCAGATTTCAAGGCACTATTGAACTACTATACAAGGCATATGTGCAATAAAGAACACAACCAAACATTGCCTTTTTCCTTTGTTCCGTCCTTCCTTTTTTCCTTCTTTCCCCTTTACATTTTCAATCTTTAGATTCTCTTTTCCTCCTGTCTTCTTTCCCCTTTCCATTTTTTGCTCTTCCTCGTTTCCTTCAATCCTTCCTTTTCTTTTCTTTTTATTTCTCCTTTCATCCCTTCCTTGTTTCCTTCCTCGTTTCCCTCCTTTATCCCATTTGCTCTTGTTCTTCTCCTTTTCTTCCTTCAAGACAAACGAGCTTCCTGCGAAGCTGCTTCGCGGCTTCGTGCACTTTTTCCACGTCTGGAGTCCAGAATCTTTCTCACCCTTCTCTTATATTCACTGGAAACGTTCTCTTTCATCTCATTTACCTGCACTTCATCTGCCTGTAATACACCCAAATACTTGCATCCTTCTCCTTCATGCAGCGATTTCATAACTTTATCATCTGGCATTTTGATTCTGGCTGGTTTAAATTATTATTATTATTATTATTATTATCAACATCTTCAACTACACCATTAGATACCTGAACAATACTCTTCCCAACATTAGTAATATGCACATTTGGGGTTACGCAGAAAATAAGATGTGCCTACTGTGTCATGAAGTCCAAACCCTCGGCCATGTCGTCGCAGGCTGCAACATCTCTCTTTCTCAAGGACGCTATACATGGAGGCACAACACTGTGTTGAAAGTCATCGCTAGCACCTTGTCAAGATTCGGTAAAAAAGTGTACGAAGATGTGCCCTCTTATGCATCTCCCTGCATAATAACAGGTGATCAAGAAAGACCGGATATATTTATTGTTCAGCACAGGACAGTTACTCTCGTGGAGCTTACAGTTGGTTTCGAGACAAACTTGGAAGGAAACAGCAAAATAAAAAGAGACGAATATAAGCCACTATTGAACAGATTAAAATCATCATATGATGAAGTTGTCTGTTGTAATGTCTCAATGGGGACATGTGGCTTCATACAAAAGGACAGTAAAATGCTGTACCAGTACCGTAAAAGCTCTATTAAGCCCCCGGGGGCTTGTTTAATTTTCGAGGTTCTAGAGGGGGGCTTAATAGAGGGGGCTTATTAGAGAGGGGGCTTATTAGAGAGGGGGCTTATTCACAAACACAGATGACAAGGCTATAAACGATAGCTTTTACTGTAGGTCTTTTACAATATATTATAGCTAGCGATTGCTACTGTTTATTGATTGTAACAAACTTTACAGCTTTACACTTTTACTCACTATAACTTGCCTTATTTTTTTACCAACTCATGCTTATCATAATAATAATAATAATAATAATAATAATGATAATAATAATAATAATAATAATAATAATAATAATAATAATAATAATAATAATAATAATAATAATAATATACATGTTTATACAGGGTAACACCTTATCAGTACAAAAAAGTAATGCTATCAACAAGGGCCCTGTTAAAATAAAAAATGCAATAAAAAATAATAATATTACGATGTAAAACTGGTTGAAGTAATAATGTTTGCAATCCATATAAACCAGTAACAAGTGATAGTTGGTGACGATATCAATGTTAAAAATATTTGATATCAAAGGTCTTGAGGAAATTTTGGATTTCAAAACTTCATGATGTTTGGATTACTTGACCAATTGGATCAACTGAAGACCAGGAGGAACTGGTGTTTTCTTTTTGCATCTAGTTCAGCTTCATTACTGCTACCAAAGAAACCATGTGACCTCTGTACTGGTATCATGTAGATGGAGTCTAATTCATATTTTGAAAAATATTGAATGAGAAAAGTTGAAGACATGTTACCTTGGTTTTTGAAGAATCCAATGTTTAGTGCAGCAAGTGATATGCCAAGCCTCCTAAAACAAAAACATATTATTTAAAAGAGTTTGTTTACACTTTTCAATTGACTACCGGATGAGTAAGGAAAATGTATCCACTATTTGAAAAATCGTACAACGGAAACTATAAAACCGATTTGAAAAATTACAAGAATCTATTCATAATTGCGCGCGACGAAGGAGCGTGCTTGCTAATAGGGAGCTCTTGGAAAATCGTCAGCTATCCACGCATATTTGTTTTGTTTATCCCTTCATCACCGCTGATTTAAGTTAACGCAGTTATTGTTCTTTCCTCTTATTGTTTCTCACTTGAAAAGAAATTACGTCAATGTACGTATGATGAAAAGATAGCTATTAGCGGTGTTTCCTTGATATGACATTGCTTTTGATTTCAATACCTCGCCCTATTCAATTCTTTATCAAAGTGCAAATATAATCTGAACTTCAAGTTCAATCAAAGTCTGGAAATAGAACAGCGGAAGTAAAGTTTGTTTACACCAGTTCTTTGGTTTAGGCCCTAAATCAGAACATTTATAACGTTCAGTTATTTAGTTAGTTATTATAGTCAGTTATAGTTAGTCACTTCATATTTCTCAGTGAATCAGCCAAAGGACACGAGGGGCAAATTGCTGGTTTTCTATGTAAAACTTTCTTTTTTAAAATTGTAGACAAGTCCCAATAATTTCTCATAAAACCACAAGAGTTTTGCAATAACATCTGGCAAAATTCAAGAATTACGGAAATCACTGGAAATCACAAGAATCTGAAGAATCCTACGATCACGTTTCTATTTCGAAACATCATTTCGATTTTAACCTGTCTTCTCTACAGGTCAACTTCCATTTCTGCATATAGGATTTCTAGCACACATCATTGAGCACATCTCTACTAACATTTAGAAACAGGATGCGCGCACTCATATTAACGATTCGTTACTTCTAGTTTAGATGCACAATCTTAATCTCAAATCAAGAATTCCCAAAAACTAGCTCCCATGGTCCATGGGCTTTGGCTAAAACTGTTCAGTTCAATTCAGTTTAATTTTAAAATTCCACTACATACAAAATTCTTTCTAAAATAACATACAATTAACTAATAACAAATTACAAAAGATGACTAAACATAAATGACAGATTTTACAACAGGATTACATAGAATTTTGTATGGAGAGAAATTTCTTAAGGAGGAGCTCTCTGTGGGTGAGTGGCTCAATCGAATCCCCTTTTCAACCATTAAAATGGTAAATTATGTCTTTCAGCTCAGTCGCTGCTTTCTAATGATATGTAAACTGTTGAGCTGTGACTATGCTTTCTCATCAATGATATGTGACTATGAGTCATCAATGCTGAGTATCATCCCAGTATCATCATTTCAAAATGCCACTACATAGAATAATGAAAAGAAAACTATGACTAAATCTAATTTAACTCAAATACAACATAGATATTTTATCCAGGGAATTTCTCGAGGAGGGGTTCTCAGTAGTTAAAGCTTTACTGTCACTATAAATACATTCCTAACCTCGCTTTTATCAGTTGCCTTCTGATGCCACGAGAGATGGTCGTCAAACCCTTTTTTCTCCATGTTATGCAAAATTACAATTAATTAACATCAAAGAAAACCGTGCTAATCACCATGACCTTACTCTGCCAGGAAATCAAACAACTGAATTGTTGGTTACCAAAATTTCTTTGTAGTGAGCTTTAAACTAACATGATAGTGGAAAAGTCCATTTTTGGCTGTTTCTTGGTAAATTGAGAAATAAGACTTTTGGCTAAATCCTGATTTCAGACAGACATAATGCACCTAAAATTATGAGCAAATTTCAAAAATCAAGTTTAAACCTCAGTAATTGTTTAAGACATGGGACACACACTTGGGGCTCCAGAGCCATATTAAGTGGGGGAGGGGGGCTAAAGCCCCTGCATTTTGTCGTGAAACCTTTGATGTTTAAATTGAATTCATTTTGTTGAGCTATTACTCACAGCTAAAAATTCCTGTTACCCCTCACTTTTGAAACACTCTTGTGGTCCCTGAATTGCTACATACGTTTTGCTAGTTTACCATAGCTGATGTCATACTTTTGATCTCTTTACTAATGCTCTACCTGTCTAAGGTGTCTTAAAAAAGTAAACAGGTTTGGTTGGGCCTAGCAATGAGAATTTAGCTTCAATCAACACAAAATCATTTTTAAAAAGTTGCCTGATAGTTAAATGGAACATAAATACCTTATTTGTTGATATTGGTGCTTCAAGAGCTGAATCGTTAAGATTAAAATTCAAATTTGCCTCTACCTCCAAAACCAGAACTTTTCGCATTTTGGCCTAAGCAAATTCTTGAAGCACAAAAAATAATTGAATGATAGGCTTGATAAAATTAAAAACACAACAAGAAAAATGAAAAGCTGCACAATGAATGATTTCTAACAATCCTAGCCAAAAACAGCTTGGATTGGGCAATTCTCAGAGCTGTTGTCATGGTTCCTAAAATATCGAGTCAAAAACATGCTTTTAGGCCCTTCTGGTCTCCCCTTCCCCCTAATTCAGTGTTGACAAGGTCGAGTGGCGTTTGATTCAAGCAATATTGAAAACTTATTGAAAAAGGATGATCGGGGGGATGGCCAAGAATGTCTGGAAATTGCTATATTGCCACCTTCAATAGTGTTGCTATAAATCCAAGTCTATTTGTATTAGACAATCTCTTTTACCAGGAATAGAAAGTTACTAAATGTAGGCTAAACTCCAGAGTACTGCAGAGTTTAATGTGTTGATAATTACTGACATAATCAAATCTAATCCATTAGACCTATGACATCATCAAATCATGCACAATTTTCCAATCAAAATCTGCAAAACTCCACTTGTGCACAAAGGCGACCTTATCCCAAATTTATCGGGAATCTATGCGTGTGTGTACAATGCAGCAATTTTGCCACACTCACATTTAAAGGACAATTCCGGGGTTGGTATAATTGATGATAAAAGGAAAGATTATGCTGTTATGAATGGTATATTGTAATTTTTTCCACTATTTTTCCTCTTTTCTCTGTGAAATTAAGTATTAAAAAGCGACCACTGCTCAGTGACATCATAAAAAAGTGACCATTGCTCAGTGACATCATCTCAAAGCCCTCTTGGAACCAGGCTGCCCTATTGTTTTCTTGCCTCTGAATCGTGACTAGCCTCCTTATTGTGTACTCCTGGCAAAATGGAGACTGATTGTGGCAACGTTTGGCCTAAATTACGTACTAGATATTTATTGGATTGACAGAGGAAACAGAAGTCTAAATGCGGAAAAAGTTTGTCATTTGATTCCGGGGATGGTAAGTTTGTTTTCTAACATTAACTTCACAAACCCCGGAATTGTCCTTTAAAAGGATGCTCAGCGAATTTTGCGAAAATGCCAGTTTCGACAAAAATAGCTGAAAACTCATCTCTTGTGCACATGATTAAGCACATGTTATCCCTGTATGGAAAGTTACATTTTTGTGCGCCGCACTTGTGCACCTAGATCCAATAAGAAACAAAGAAAACAATAGAAATCAGGGACTCTGTGCAGGGCACATGTGCTGTGCACACTTGTTTCTTCCGATACAGGATGTTATCCCTTTGGGAGGATGAAAGTGTTATCCCTGGGAGCATAACATTATTCCAGATGATTTCATTATCCCAAGAGGATAACACATGCATGCTAAAACGTGTTGAAGTTATTGCTGTAAGGCAGAAATATTAGGAAAATTTGGTTGTGAGTTTAGGCGTGTTTTAAAGGTTTCTCATAATTTTAGAACGGAGGGGCCGAATTCAGTCAGGTAAATTTTTAAATCGATTTGAACATCTCCACCATTAAATTTCCCAATATTATTTTTTGCCTTGATATGAGGGAGGGTGCAGTAGTGGCCTTTCGATAACCGGGGATCGTTTTTGACTCACCAAGTAGTATAATAAAAAAGATATCACGTTGTATTGTATTTTGTATTTCAGATGGAGAATTTCTCTCGGCATTGCCTTCTCCATATTCTGGTGCTCCGAGCCATGATCGATGGATTGTTTTTATGCCATTCGCGCCAATAAATTATTGGCTTTATATTTTACCAAATACGAATCATATATATGACGAGGAATGAAGGGAAAGCGTTTTAAAATGAAAGATACGTACTTGGCAACATTGACAGCTAGTTGTTCTTGGTTTCCTTTCAAGGAAAAGAGCAGCACACCTCCCTGCACCTCAGCCATGCTTTTTCTTTTTCTCCGGCTTTTCTTGGCTTCAGTCTAGCAGTACCGACATATGAATGCTGTTTGTGAGGTGTTGTTGTTGTTGTTATTGCGCAGGTGTCAGCCTCGGTTTAGTACAAGTGGGCAAGGCCGAGCCGAGGCCGAAAGAAATCTTCCTGAGATCATAAAGGACTGGCAAATCACAGACACGTATGAAGGACACGTCTGAGATCGAATCATTCTGAGATCCAATCATTCTGAGATCGAATCATTCTGAGATCGAGTCATTCTGAGATCTGATCATTCTGAGATCTGATCATTCTGAGATCTGATCATTCTGAGATCTGATCATTCTGAGATCTGATCATTCTGAGATCTGATCATTCTGAGATCTGATCATACTGAGATCTGATCATTCTGAGATCTGATCA